>VWZZ01002139.1:65417-81000 GCA_013399095.1 Psophia crepitans | reverse complement strand
GCAAACTGCATGAAGTTCAACAAGGCCAAGTGCAAGGTCCTGCACAAGAGTTGGGCAATCCCAAGCACAGCTACAGAGTGGGCGTAGAATGGGTTGAGAGCTACTGTTTACCCTTGCCTTCATTGCCACAAACCGTCTCAGGCTTTTCCTCTGGGCAGAGCAAAATATTGTGCCTTCCCTCAGAGCAAAGGAGCATGCCAGCAGGCAAGAGGGGCTTCAATAAAGCAAGGTGGGAAAGGCTGGGAGGACAAGTGAGAAAGCAGAGGCTCTACAGCACAGCAGGGAATGGGAGACCACTGGTAAGGGCAGGGTCAGGTACAGGACAAGGCCTCAAATAGTTGTGATGTAAAGATGAAGGTTTCTGGGAGCTGGAGGAGATGCACAGAATTTGCTGCAAACAAAAAGTTCTTAGAGTTGGAGTAAAAATTAAGACCCACTTCCTAAGGAAATGAGCAGGTCAGGGAGAAAATTATTGACAAGACCTTTTATTTCCTTTTTGATGAGCTTTTTTTTTTGTTTCTTAAAAGCTAATTGTTCTTCTTCATACTCTGATAAAAACTAGCTTTCAAGTTGAAAAGACTCTTTAAGTCCTTGGAAATGCTTACCTAAAATAAAAGAGTGAATAACTTCATACAAAGCTCTGGTCAACTCAAGGTTTTGCTGCAAAGACTTCTACAGCCCATGTCACGGACACTGTAAAAATGGCATTAGGGCTTTTTTGGTTTATATTGACAGGCCCTATTAGAGAGAGAACACTCAACTGCGCGTCTACTGATAAAGCTTCTATTCCCAACACAGTCAATAGCCTTTTGGGGGACATTGTGGCAAGTTCCTTCCAGGCAAGATCAATACCTACTGCCTTGCAAGACCTTTCCCCCCGCTAATTGCAGCTTCCTAGCCTGACCAGTATCATCCCTTTTTTTTCTTAGAGAAACTTAGAATCACAGAATCACAGAATGGTTTGGGTTGGAAGGGACCACAAGATTCACCTAGTTCCAACCCCCCCTGCCATGGGCAGGGACACCCTCCACTAGACCAGGCTGCCCAAAGCCCCATCCAACCTGGCCTTGAACACTGCCAGGGAGGGGGCAGCCACAGCTTCTCTGGGCAGCCTGTGCCAGTGCCTCACCACCCTCACAGTGGTGAGTTGCTGGACTTTGCAGCCTCTTGATCTTGGGTTGCAGTCAGGAACTGCCCTCTACATAGTGTTTGGTATCTGATAGTCCTGCCCTAATGACATTAGCAAAAAGAAACGACAGAGCTAAGGTGGGCTGAAAACGATGGGTCTCTGCAGCATAAAGCAACAACAGCTGACTGCCTCCGTAGTCTGTTATTTGGGACCATTAATCCATTATCCATGAACAAGAAAATAACCTCTGTAAACACCCAGCAGCACGGGCTGGAGGATGAGCTGAAAAGGCATGCCGGTTCAACATCTCCCCATCGAACTCAAAGCCTCACACAGTTTGGAAGTCCTGCTTTGTTATAAGGAGGGTGTATTTAATAGGAAAAAAACTTACTGTTGCAGGTGAAAATCATGACTCAGAGGTAAAACAATGACTCCTGTAAGGCATTCTTCTGCAGGCAACCTCTGTGCTCCCCTGTGACAATGAAAAACAAAGAGAGCTCATGGCCTTATTATGTATTGGATAGGCTTCCTAATGCATACCCCAGTAAATATATTAATAGAAACAGGGTAAGAATGCACTGTCCCGGTATATATCTCATTGTAGACACATAATATTGCATATATATTCTATTTCCCTCACTTCCAAATAAGCTCTTTTGATTATTTATTGTGATATGATTTATAACACATAGCACCTGTTACCTCAGGCATTAATTTATCACTCTCAACCACTCTTCAAGGACAGAAAAATGTGGATTCCTTTTTGCCAGTGTTCTGTGAAACTAAACCATCTGAATACTTACAGAAGAATGATAAGAAGCCTCTGCATGCTCTGCTGCTGCAGATGTCAGTGATGAGCTGTTATATAGGTCACACACAGGCATCTCATTTGTCCATCACCTTTTTTAAAAGAACACAACCAAACTTCCTTTTTATAGTGGAGGCTGCTTTAAAAACAAGCCTGTAATAGGATTCAAGTTCATATCTCAAGACAATTCAGGAATACGCAATGATTTTTGAAATTAATCCCCTACGTAGCAGTAAATTAAAAATCAGGAGGAAGGAACCCTGACGACTGATTAGTAGAAAGACAACAGAAACAGGAAGGAAGCTGAGGCAGGCGTCCGTTTCTGGAATTTGGCCTTGGTGTGCAAGGCGGCTGTGAAAAAAACCCCAACATGGCCGCACTTCAATGTGGAAGAGGACAAACCAGGAGGACGTCAGATTGCTACATTGTGGGACAGACTGTGGAACAAAGTCTGTTTATTTGCATTTCTTTATATCAATAGCTCTTGACTCTAGAATACTATTTCTTCTGAAGGACAAAATCAATCTGGCAGCACTAGTTATCTCCAACCTTCTTCAAAGGCATACTACTCTTCCAAAAACCTGGTGTGCGGGTGGATTATGCTCCTGTTTGAAACTCTACCACAAGATACTTTTTTTTTTTCCTGTAAGCTACATAGATTATTTTTATTTATTTTCTCCGTAACTAACTGCACTGAGGATGCCATTTTATAGAGCTGAAGATGACCTTAAATTAAACTTATTAATAGGAATGTTATTCTGTGCTGAGCCTTCATAGCTACCATTGCTAGCAGTATCCTGGCCACTGAGTTTGCAGCCCCAGCTTGTGTTCGCCTACCAGAGCAGTTACTTACCACTAAGTTGCAGTGATCAGAGAGACGTGGTATATTCAAGGAAATATTCCTTGGGACCAGTCTAAATAGCCTTCAGTAAAGGGCACAGAGAGAATTTGGTTTGGAAAAAAAAATAAATATATGGCTTCTTGGATCTCTTTTTCTCAAGTAATTGTCTCAGTGTGACTTTAGAGATCAGAATGTCTTGTGAGTTATGCCTTGTTAAATTTTGACTCAGGACCATTCACTCAAAAAAAGTAGCTACAAGCAAGTAAACAGTAAGTGGCTTTGTTCAAAGTTATCACTTCTAGTAGGATCAGGTAGTCACAAATATACAAGTCACTCGCTTTTGAAGTTATGTGAAAAATTAAAGCCTAATAAACAGGAACGTTCCCAACCGTGGTCCAAAGACGGCATTAAAGGCTTCCATCATCCCAAAAGGCATCTATTTTTGGCGATGGATAGTGGTGGTTTTGACACAGCACACTACAAGAGTCAGTATAACACATAAAGACGCCTTTGCCCATCACAGCGTTTCTCAGGGGGATGACAAAGGTATGACCACAACGCTGCAGAGCACTATTACTTTTACACTAATTTTTGTGAGCTTTAAAAACGTGTGAGCATTGTATCACTAAGAGGAGCACAAGGGGTCACTGCTTTGCCACCACAGTTCCTTTAACCATTTGGAAAGTAGAATATAAAATTGTTTCATAGACTGAATTTTCAGACTTTCTGGACTACATTTAAATGTGTAATCCTGAAGATAAATGCTTTCTATCAGACCATCAATCCCTGAAGCCGTATAAGTTTTAGGTGAAAAATTCAGTATATCATTAAAGGATCCAGTGTCAGAGCTCTGAATTATGAGCTCTACTTACAGCTCCTTTTAAACCTGGTCTGGTAAGTTAAATCATATATTTTAGACATCGATGCTGATCGTGAATAAAAGTTCTTCAAAAATATGTTGCCTTCAGCATACTTTCACCTTCCAGGTTAATTTATCTGCTACAAGAAATTTTTTTCCCCATAATATATTAAATTCAGTTACATAACACTAGAAAAGATGCAGGCCAGTCATGTTCAGGAGAACGGGAAGACAACTGTGAAATCCCACTCTAAGAGACAGCAGGCAAAAGTCATGAATACGAAGAAACACAGCACAGCCGCGCAGGCTGGGTATTTGGCTTCGATCTGCCAAGCTTCTGCAAATACAACTGTCCCCCACCCAGGGAATGATCTTTCTTACAGATCTGCCAAATCTAGACTTTGTAGATCAAGTCTGAAACACTGTCTTGCTCATTTATTGGTAGGAAGCCTTTGATAAATAGCAAGGGCAATTACAATTCTACAATAGATGGGTTTGTTATAAAAAAAATATTATCTTCAATTTTGTTAACCTTTTCTGAGATGAAAACCATTCTAACATAAGCAGATGCAACACACTCATTGGCCTTCCCAATGAGGAGTCTCACAGCTGTTCCAAAAAACAGCAACCTAAAATTGTGGGTCAGTTCTTTATCTTCCTTTAAAGTGACAAGTTGTGACTACCAGAAACGTCGTTTCTTGCCAGTGATGGTAGCTGATGGCTTCTAGAGATCTACACACAAGAAAGACATGGCAGATTGTAGCTAGTTTGAAGCTACGCGTTCTGACTGATCAGCTGGCGGCTCCCAGGAAGTGTGAGAGTCCCTGTCTTTCTTCTAAGTGCAAGTATTCATAAGGTCTATCTCTTCTCCTCAAATTCTCAGAAATAAAAATGGTTGAGAATTAATATTCTCTTGCCAGCTGCCAAATCTGGCCAGAGGTGGCTTGCATATTCAAAACAGTGTATTCTGTTTCAGGAATGCAGATAGAGAGCAATCACATAAACTGTGTTTCCTCAGGGAACTGGGAACCGTGGGAAATAGCTGGAGTTGCAGTTAACGTTCTCAAATGTCTCTTGTCATAAACAGTATTCTAAGGGAAGGATAAAGTAGTAGAAATTTGTACTCATATTGCATGTTCAAATAGCAGAAAAATCCCAGCAAATTCTAGATTCCACCTGAGAAGGCAAGACTATATAAAGAGATACCCAAACTGTGGCCAGTTTGACACAACTCTATTCTTGCCAAAACAAAACCAAACCGGATCCACAAAGATGGAAGGGAATGCAACTAAATTCCTCTGTTCCCCTTCCCCACAGAGACTGCCATGGACGCTCAGGGGAATCATAACAGGATGGAATGACAGAATCTATAAGGTTGGAAAAGACCTCTAAGATCATCGTGTCCACCTGTCAACCCAATACCACCATGTCTACTAAACCATGTCCCAAAGTGCCACGTCTACACGCTTTTTGAACACTCCACTACCTCTCCGGGGAGCCTGTTCCAATGCCTGACCACTCTTTCAGTGAAGAAATTTCTCCTAATACTCAATCTAAACCTTCCCTGGCACAACTTGAGGCTGTTTCCTCTTGTCCTATCGCTTGTTGCTTAGGAGAAGAGACCAACACCCACCTGGCTACAACCTCCTTTCAGGCAGTTGTAGAGGGCAACAAGGTCTCCCCTGAGCCTCCTCTTCTCCAGACTAAACAAGCCCAGTTCCTTCAGCCGCTCCTCATAAGACCTGTGCTCCAGCCCCTTCACCAGTTTCGTTGCCCTTCTCTGGACACGCTCCAGGGCCTCGATGTCTTTCTTGTGGTGAGGGGCCCAAAACTGGACAGCACTCGAGGTGTGACCTCACCAGGGCTGAGTACAGGGGGACGATCACCTCCCTGCTCCTGCTGGCTACACTATTCCTGATACAGGCCAGGATGCCGTTGGCCTTCTCGGCCACCTGGGCACACTGCTGGCTCATGTCCAGGCGAGCGTCAATCAAAACCCCCAGGTCCTTTTCCTCCTATAATCAATTACAAGTTGAAATAGAATATATCTAAAATCTCCATTTTAGTTTATTATTTCTGATCATTTTAGTTCCATTTTTTGGTAGACTGACATTTTACTTTCCTTGAAGTCTCTGATCCTGAAATTGTTGTAAGACAATCTTCTCACTTGTATCTAGAGTCCGCATGTCCCGCAAAACCATGTACATCTAAAGATGCAATCCAACACAAACTGAAAATCTGATGGCAAATAAAGCAAATTTCCAAATTCACCATTGTTTTACCTTTCCTAGGTATCAGGAGGCTTCATAGAGATTTCTGCATTAACAGGATTGATTGGTCATAAACTTCAGAAAAAACATAGAATGGTTTATATTCTTTAAAGATCTTCACCGAAAGGCCTTATGACAATGTACTAAGGCACTACTGTAAGTTATCTGTCAACAACTGGCTTCAAAAAAATTCACTTCTACCATCACAAGTCTCATCTCCATATGACTGTACTAGACTGTACTTATGACTTTCATTTTTTACCCAGGAATTATTACCCAGAGCAAAAAATCACATGCACATTTTGGAACTTTACTATAGCTAATGTATTTATAGAAGCATCTATTCTTCACAAGACACTTTATATTCATTTGCATAATTTATTTATTTATGATACTTTTTATGTTTACTGTAATATGAATGTGAAATCAAGAATTTATATTTTTCTCCACAGCTCAGTTAAAACTTAAGATCAAAATCATTAGTCTCATCCTTAGTTCATCAATCAATTTAATTACATTAATATTTAACAGATTTTTTAAAAAATTGCATTTTAACAAAACATTCAAGATCATAAAGACTTGAAATTAACAGTGATTCATCTTTTCAGACTATGAATACTACTGCATATAAAACAAGGACCAATAGTAAAAGCTACACCTATGCATCTCTACCACGTTACCTTTGCCGTTATTAGATGAACACATTCTGTTAAATTGGCATCTCAAGGAAGATTAGTAGACTAACAAAACAACAGTGATGTAGGCTGAAAAACAACATTCAACCAACCATCCAACATTCCTGTGGATATTTGAAACCTTAAAAAATTTCTATAGCTTTTTTTGCTTACTGATTTTCTAGTATTTTTAATGACCAAGCAGATGGAACAGCACAGGAGGACTGGTGTGCTAGTTTTGGTGGGATAGAGTTAATTTTCTTCATAGTAGCTGGTATGGGGCTGTGTTTTGGATTTATGCTGAAAACAGCGTTGGTAACACAGGGATGGTTTTGTTCCTGCTAAGCAGGGCTCACACAAAGCCAAGGCCTTTTCTGTTCCTCATCCCACCCCACCAGCGAGTAGGCTGGGGGTGCACAAGGAGTTGGGAGGGGACACAGCCAAGACAGCTGACCCCACTGACCAAAGGGATATCTCATATCATATGGGGTCATGCTCGGTTTATAAGGGGCTTGGGGAAGAGGAGGAAGCAGGGAATGTTTGGAGTGATGGCGTTTGTCTTCCCAGGTCACCATTACGCTTGACGGAGCCCTGCTGCCCTGGGAATGGCTGAACCCCTGCCTGCCATGGGCAGTGGGGAATGAATTCCTTGTCTTGCTTTGCTTGTGCATGTGGCTTTTGCTTTACCTATTGAACTGTCTGTATCTCAACACCCCAGTTTTCTCATTTTTAACCTTTCAATTCTCTCCCCCCTCCAGCTGGGCCGAGGGGAGTGAGCAGCTGCATGGTGCTTAGCTGCCGGCTGGTGTTAAACCACGACAAGTGCGAACACACTTCCCAAATAAGGGGATTTTGTTTCCAGCCAAAGGTACACGCAACCTTTTGCACTGCTGGTAAATCTGACAGAAAACCGAAATTACTGATGAAGAAATACTTATTCCAAAACATAATCCATTGTCAGCAAAAGCTTTGAGCTATGACTAGTGTTATTTAAAAATTACCTAGAATTGGTTTCCTGCCCAAAGAGTACACACCGCTTGCTCTCTCTTCCGGACATACTTGGTGCCAAATCTGGCACAGACTCCTTTCATAGGAAAGCTTGTCAGAACTGTAAGTCAAATTGCTAGAAAAATATTTGCAGTTAGAATTCAACTTCAAAGACTCAGTTCAAAGTCTTCTGGTAAAAAATACAAAGGAAAGCCAAGCAAAGAATGTATGAAAATGAGAAGTAAACCTCTCCGAAGTTTTATAGTGACTGCCAGTCTTAGTCAAAGACTAACATACAGCAGATCTTTAAATTTTAACTGCAGTTTCAATTTTACAATTAAAGAGTTTCAGTAGTTACAGTATAAATCAGAAATGGAAGACTAAGTTGAATTTTTAAAAAGTATCCTACTTCCTACGTGTAAGAACTTCTGAACCCTGAACTGTGGCAGATAAAAAATAATTCACCACACTCAGAAATGTGGGTATTAAGAGACCACATGAGGGTGTTATTGCAAATTAATATAAAATATAGCAGAAACAATAACATATAATAATTTTACATTAGTGATTATTATCGCCAGACATTTTAAGAAATGTTTTTATTTACAGTTTCAGAGAGATTACAAACCAAATTTACACTAGAAATTCATACAAAGCAGGAAAAAATATTAAATGTTACATAAATCCAGGAAAAGATCAAATATATTCTGAAAACAAAACAAGAAATTTCCCATTCTGCACATGTAGTTATGTTAAATCAAAATCTGTTTCCAATAATTAAAACTGTCATTCTCTCAAAGGATAATTTGGTAAGATACCTGCCTGTTACTCCTGAACCATAAAATAAATTAATTTACAAAAGAAAAGTCAAAGTTAACTGAGATTCATACCTGTAAGGAAAGGTTGGTATTTCTGATCTGCTTACTCAAGGGATCCAATTTTTTAGGTTGCGTGAGTCATTCTGAACAGCAGCATTATTACACTTCTTGAAAATGTTTTGAAGAATACCATTTAGCATATTATGCAATTTTTCATTTTCCTTTTTGTGAATGAGGGAAATATCAATGAGATCCACATGATACAGAGCAACTTATACAGTTCTGAGGTTCTGCGTATTTATAGAAAACAGTAAAAAAACCATCCAAATTTCAAGTAACACAGGCAGTTGGTATAAATTATACAGATCAATAGATTGAACAATAGTGCTAGTGACTTGTGTTTAGACTGGAGGTAAGAGAGTTACTCCTGGACAATCCCAAATTCAACAGAATTGAGTTGAGGTTTATACAGAGGAAAGCATGATCTGGACTTGTAGTCCTATGCAGTTCTTGGATCATTTGGTGAAGAGTAAATAATTCAAACATCTTCTTATTGCTTCTGCAAAAGATTTTACATAAAATAATTGTCAATAGGAAACAGAAATATTTCATGTGAACACTAAAGATTCTACAGAATTTACTTTTTTATGAAGAAAATTGTGCATTATATTGGGAGTTTCATATAATTCTTCTGCATTGCATATTATGTCTCAAAGCAGGTTATCAATGGATGGTGAGAAAAATCTCACCAGCATTACTGATGATAGAGCAAATAAACAACAAAACAGGGATGAGTTTTTGAAAAAGGAGAAAGACGAAGGTCACCAAATCTTTTTGGAAAAAGTCACCAAAAACTATCATTTCACTTGAGTAAGTAGTATTTACATGTAGTATGATGAAAGCTCAAGGAAAGGCTATAACAGGGTTTCACTAATGTGAAATAAGATTCCAGAAACAATAGAAATTTTTAAATAATTACAATTTCGGAGTAAATTTTACTTTTAGCATATCGCCAATGTAAGTTATAATTTGTATTAGATTATTTGCCAGGAAAACATTTTTTTTTTTCATTGAGTTCAATTTTGTTTCAAAGTCAAATGAAATCCTCAGTTTGGTCAACAACTTTAAGTTTAGTGTATAAAATGGCTCAGTTTAGATACCTGCTTTTATAAATGAAACCATCCCATGAAGGAATGCACCAGTGGAGCTCAGCAGCACATTACTACTGATATGATGATCTTTGTTACAATACACTAATAACTACTAAGCAACAGGAACATATTATATAAAGATTAATGTTCCCAAAAGGGCTTAAATGGCTCAAGACTTGAAATTTTGGTTTTGAAGGAAATGAAAATGGATGAAAATCGAATGTAAGTCACAGATGAGACTAAAGATTCAACAGAGATTAGTAGCAAGTACTTGAGTAAAACTGAAGGTCAAAGGGAAAGAAAAGAAGGGTTCTCTTCTAAACATTCTTGTCATCTGCATGCATAAGGAATATTTCCTCTTTAGGCTAGTTTGGTTTTGGTTTTGGGTTTTTTTTTTAGATTGCATTCTGTAAATTGAACTGGACTTATAAGCAAATTGAGAGTCTTGCCTTACACATCTGTGACACAAACAGTTTAAATTTAACTGCTAATAGAGACAGTCCAGCATTATCGATGACAGAGCAAATTAACAGCAAAACAAGGATGAGTTTTTGAAAAAGGAGAAAGGTGAAGGTCCCCAAGTTTGCTGATCTAATAATAACTAACAGAATAATGATAGCAAAGGATTACTTCATTCTGGAGAGTTTTTGCAGTATAACACAGAGCTTTTCCAAAATCTGAACATCTAGCTTAGAACTTCGAAGCAATACAGAGCAAGTTCGGAAGAAGGATTCATTACTGCAGGCTTCCAGGAAAGGCTGCAAGGTATCTGTAAAATAAAATAATTTAAAAACCTGTATCACAGAGCTCTATGCAAGTAAAACAGCTGTTGATACCTTTAGAGGGCGTTAAATGCCTCATGTTGCACAACTATTACAACAATGAAATTATTCACTTTATGCTGGGTGTGTGATGAAAAACTCAGATAAAACTAGAAACTGAAAAAATGCAAGTTCCTAAGAGTTCTGACATTACCAACCCTTGTATTAAAACAAGGTCTATTCCTTTGAGAACAAAGGAAAATAGGAAACAGAAATATTTTAATGTTTATAGAATATTAAAAATATTTAATGTGTTATACTTAATAAGAAGCTGCAATATGGAAATTACAACCTAAACTAATAAACAGAGACATTAACAAATTCTTTGCACATATGCTGAATACTTGAATTTATAAATAGGATATCAAGATGCTTTTACTGGTACAAAGAGGACTGGATGTATCTTGGGGTCAAAATTTTCCTTTTCCTTGTCCAAGGACATACTACTTATTACTTACAACAAGTAGCCTTGGAGTGAATTCAAGGTTTTATTTCAGGAGTCTTACTGATACAAGATCAGAAGAAATGCTACAGAAAACTGCTTGGAATAGGGTTTTTAAAAAGCAAAACAAAACAAAACAAAACAAAAAACAACTTGGCAATTAAAGTCAGCCTGAGCACCTAAACAACTAATTTTCTCTGAGCTTATACTGAATATTCAGCAAGAACGCAGTAATTCCTAGACTTTACTGTTAGGAAGAAGATCTTTCAAAAGCTCTATTTCTTGTTTCAGTAACTGGTGCCCAGCAACTTCCTTGAGATTAACAGCTTCAACCCACAGCCCATGAGCATGGACCGCACCAGATACACCATGCTGCAGCATGCGACAATCCAACAGCACACACCATCTCCCCGCCCATCACTGGGCGAGGGGGAGTGAGTGAACGGCTGTGTGGTTGTCTAGCTGCCAGCGGGGTTAAACCACGACAACAATGGCATGTCATTTGGCTACACCAACAAAAGACGCAGTGCCACCCCTACGATGTTAAGTACATCTTCTCATGCATTATACTATACAGTGAAGTCAACGAGATTTGTGGGCCTTTGCTGGTTTACACCATCAGATGAAGAGACCGAGAACCAGCAAACGCCTTTCGCCCAGATCAGAGAAGCTACAGCTACATGTCATCTTTACTCTCTTTTCAGTGGAGGTGTTTTCGGCAGAATTGACTTAAAAGGCTGGATTCAACAGGCAGAATCCACAAAATACGTAACAGAATGTGTGGATGGAAACTATACAGATGCAGGATAATAAACTTAGGTAGCAAGGGGCCAACCCTGCGGCAATAAAAACCAAGATGACAACTGATGTACTATGAAGTTTGGAAAAGGCAGGCAGATGTTTTGTGGTTTGCACAGTTGAAGTGTCCTCTATTCTTCACCCAAAGCAACACAAACCAGTAATAATTCCTAGAGACATACATTATCAAGGCAATAAATGGTTATAAATTAATTTATTTTTCTGTTTATTTCTAATTCCATGTTTCTTGCATTCTTTCCACCACATTAAATCCACCTACGGTTTTATTTCTCCTCTCACTTTCAGTAATACGTCCAGTTACAATTTGCTGTCTCAAAATTGTAACAGTAATAAATATAAAACCAGAATGAAAGTAAACTAGAAGTGTAAGCAGTAATAAGTAAAAAATATACTGCGAAAATTATAAGTACAGATATATTTCTATTTTCTGTCAGTAAAGGTACTATTTCTCATTTTATTTTAGCTTATGGTCTTCAATTAAGGATAGAATGCTATGACTGAAATGATGTATAAGTATCACTAAAACAAGAAAAGCATAATGGATACTGGAATAGTGAACTATGACAGCACTTCTATAAACCTGCAGAAACCACAACACATTAAAAGCAAATGAATTGAAGATTGGAAGTTACAGGAGAAATCCTAAAAGGAACAAAGAAAAGGACACAGAAAAATACGATTGGTGCTGAAGAGATATATTTTTATACCTATGCATAAATACATATTTATATAAAATAGATACATATAAAGAAACCATTTGCCAGGTATGTTTGAAGTGACCTGAAAATGCTTCTTCATCAAACACCACAAGGGACCAGTAGAACGACGATTTCACAAAAAAGAAAAAGATGAGAATAATATATTCTCTACAGGAAATTTAACTTGGGAATATGGGATTATTCTAATGTACAACTCGATAGGTAATAAAAATGCATGAATTTGTCAAGAATCCAACAAGAGAAGTCACTACTGACTGCATTCTGCCCTTGGCGTGTACATAGTCCCCAGGATAGAGTGACTCAGGGCATACCACTTTAAATATTTCTTTTAGTATTTCTCTACTTTTGTTGCAGAAGGTATTATTTTTCAGAAATTGTGACATCAAAACCTCAGAGCTATCTGTCAATTACAGCAAACAGAAAATCCTTAGATGGGTTCACAGTATGTGCTAAATTTAGTGATACACGACTGACATACACTCAAGATTCAGCGCTCTTTAGTGAGCCACTGCTCGCTGACGGAACTCTGAAGTTATTGAGTACATACAGCAGTGTCTTGAACCTGGAAATATAATTAACCCAGAATTCACTTCTGGTACAAAGATATCATGTCCAAGTGAGACTAACTTCTTAAAATCCATGAGGAGACAAAAACTACAAACAGAAACAGCAAAGCAGCAAAGCCCAAAGAACACAATCCTACCATCTTGAGTACTTCGTATCAAAACGTTTCTATCACTTAAAGGTGTTTGAAGTCAAAATTGCTGTACAGATAGCAATAAAAGATGACCTTCTCTAAACCAAGAAAAATCTAGGACTACAACTTATGTTATCCTAAGTCTATAAAAATTTATAGAAGTACAACTTCACAGTAGTTCTACAAATTGCATTACAACAGACTGTCTGTTCCCAAGAAAGAGAAACGGTCCTATCAGTCTGCACTGCACCACTGATGAAGTCTCTTATAACAATAAAAACTTGAAACAGTATCTCTTACTTACCAAAGCTGTTTATCAGAAAGGTAAGAAGAGGAAAGTGTAAACAAATGTGTGAGAACACTGACATTCAAGAAGTAAATTGAGAATACAGGTTTTTCTTCTTTCTATTGCCTATTAAAACAACAATTGGCTTTAGAAACCTCTTATTTAACTTGACTTGTGACTCAGCTGAACTGTGATTCATGAGATCCGAAAGTAACAAGACTGCTGGGATGAATAGGGCGGTCCCACAATTTCTTCCTACAAATACCCTTAAATAGCAATAAAATGCTTTACATTCCTTTTCTGCAGGGGTAAACAACAATACCATATTCAGCTGACCTGGATATTTCTTTGCTGCCTTGCACTTATTGGTTCCTTAATATTTCATTTTCTTAAAATAATATAGATATACACACACCCCATACATAAATGCTGTAAGAATGTTTTGACTGTGAAGTTTACAAACCACTGTAAAAGATATGCATTACTTTTAAGACAGAAGGTTTCTAACTATAAAACAGGAGAGCCAAAGTGGAAAAAATTCCTAAACTTCGCAAAGTTCAATTATGTGAAAGCAAATGATAAAGGTACATGTTTAAATGGCCTCTCTGTACACTACAGATAGCTTTTGCAGAATATATTCTAAGTAATCAGAAAATTTACAAAACAAGCATATAATTTTAATGCACATCTAGCTGATGAACTAGAAGAATATAAGCTTCACATTTTTAAATATTTTGGTGGTTTAGATCTGCACAGATTTTGGTTTTATTAGCTGTTTTAGAAAAACTAAGTTGGAATCCATCCTGATAGAACTTTGGCACAATTTAAAATAATCTGTGAAAGCTTCCACTGGTATCCTTAAAAAATTGCAGCATGTTGTAGTTGCATTAGCTTAACTTGACTGGTAGACTGCAAGGAACAATGAGCAATTTATCACTGTTGACAGAATTCATCTGAAATTTACACTCAAAGTAATCAGTCTCAGCATAACATCTCACCAGCTATACTTATCCAGAAGATTCTGTTTTATACCTAAAGCTATGCCACCTCAGAAAATGAAGACTGTCAGGAATGCCAACTTTAAGTTCCTGTTGAAACAAATTAACGATTACAGTTTTGCCTTGTTTCTGAATGTATGAGGATCTGCCGGGAGAATGGAGAACGCATGACAGCAATGTTAGTGTGACGCAGCACTGCCTACTAGCGTGGAAAATTTAACTAACACAAACATTAACTAACTACGGACCACAGCAGAAACACTTAAAAGGAAACAGTAATATCGCTTACATGTTGCTAATAACTGATTGTCTATAACAGTCACCTGTAACATTTGAACCATTCGCTGAATTTAACTTTCTCTCCTGTCAGCAATAGCCAGGGCTGTTAAGTGCCAGTGGCTAAAGCGCAGTGGAGACAGAGCAACATTCCAGTCAGCATAAAGCACCTCAGGTCTAGTTGCCTACATGGGTGACCCTGAGTTAAGAGAGCCCATGTGGCAGTTTCAGCTGGTCGCCCAATATGTGTTGCCCTCGGGATTATTGGAATTGCTCCTCAGTTTCCTAGGATGCACAAGACATTCATGCAGACATGAGACAGGATGTATGGGACACCACTGTCATTCTCAAATGGCAACTGGAGGTTGCACCCACAAAAAAATTGTAATAGAAAAGGCTAAAAAATTCCCAAGAATACTTTTGTCTCAAGAGATGCTTGGAAGGAACAGAAGTCTACAAGCAAAACAAAAGAAGATCAGAAAAGAATGCTTTATAATAAAAACGATAGTATGAAAAGTCAAGTTAAGTCAGAAAACCCCAAAAGTTCTCCCAGCCATTTAAGTAAAAATAGAACAAAAAGGAGGTAGCAAGGTCATCTGTGAACAGCACAAGAAAGATGGGATAGAAGTTAATGGTATTTTAGTCTTTTGGGTGCACACTGACTAATATGCTGGTGGAATTGCCCATTTAGAAGCCAACAAGTATAAAATACATGAAAAACAGAATCTTACTTGCTAGAATAGCAGAAGAATAAAGACAATACACTAAGAAACAACATATTTCCTGGAAAATCACTGATTAGGAACAAGCACAATTACAGGCTGGGCAGAGAAGGGATTCAGAATAGCCCTGAGGAGAAGGACTTGGGGGTGCTGGTGCTGATGATGCTCAACATGAGCTGGCAGTGTGCGCTGGCAGCTCAGAAAGCCAACCGTGTCCTGGGCTGCATCAGAAATAGTGTGGCCAGCAGGTCGAGGGAGGGGATTCT
>VWZZ01002139.1:34662-65214 GCA_013399095.1 Psophia crepitans | reverse complement strand
AACTAAAAGAGGGGAGATTTAGATTAGATGTTAGGAAGAAACTCTTTCCTGCGAGGTGGTGAGGCACTGGCACAGGTTGCCCAGAGAAGCTGTGGATGACCCATCCCCGGCCAGGTTGGATGGGGCTTTGGGCAGCCTGGTCTAGTGGAGGGTGTCCCTGCCCATGGCAGGGGGGTTGGAACTAGATGGTTTTTGAGGTCCCTTCCAACCCAAACCTTTCTATGAAACATCAGAGGATGAAAACTTTTGGTGTGCTAACTGAACTCAGTATATCTATGTGCAATCAACATGGTCTAACCATTAAGTACTGAGTCTAATAAGGTCTGAGAGAGAGAGGAAAAGCACCAGTTCACAAATAACCTAGACAGCATTATAAATTGAAGCTACCCACTACTATGGGTTACTTAGTTCATTTGGCTTTTTCTAGTTTCTTGAGCAACCCAAATCACTGAAGGAATCATAACTCTCTCTTAGAGAGGACACCTAAAGGAGCTTTGTTCTGTCAGAGCTTGCCTGTCTTCTCCCCTGCTCACATATCTCCACTCCAGCTCAGAACTAAGCACAGTATTTCAAACACAATGACAAACTCAAATAAGGAAGCCTTTACATAAAAACCCTAACCTGGCATGACCTGTAATTCTGTAGCATCCGATTGCAAGTAAGCAGGTAAATTGTCTGAACTCTGACACTGCATAAATGTTACTCAAACTGCACAAACTGTACTATCTACTTCCAAAAAAAAGTCTTTATGAAATTATTTTAATTATGACATTGCTCTAAATTCACCTTGAAATTTAGAGAGAAGTTGGCTAATAAGTACAGCAGTTCTGCTAGTCAAATACCAAAAAAATGTGTATTAAAAATATTTTTCTAATTAAATCATACTTCAGTTGTTTTAAATTAAACCATTTTATAGAAAGCTATAAAACCACAAACTGTTTTTAAAAAAAGCAAGTTTAGTAAATAAGAGCAAACAAGATCCTATTTGAATAAACTTTACTGTTCTAAAGATTTCATAAATTAAATTGACTTGAAAAGGGATGTATATATACATACATATATATGTACTGATATAAACAGCTCCTTTTTACATCAAATACTTTTAAAAAGTTAGCATTCACACCTACCTTTAAAACGGTATGCTGCCTACAAAGTACAGTATTATCCTGAATGAACAGTGAAGCTTTACTTACAAAGGGGCTACTTGGCTCTACACAAGTTTATATTTCATGGTCCCTTTTATTTTTTACTTCAGAGTGAGTAAAACAGGGGTCCAAAATTCAGAAGGACTAAACATTACACAACTGTTACTAGAACAAGAAGAAAATAATGACAAGAACATTTTTTCTTATTAAAGGCTACTGTTACTTCAGTAGAAATCAAATGACATTATTCCATTTGCTGCACTCATTTTTAAAACCTGTAAACGTGTATTTCATCAAAATCAAAGTATTAAAACTAAGCTTGCAATTAATTCTTTAAAATGTCTGCGAAGTTTTGATGTACTTGCCTGCTTTCAGCAAGTATACAGGTTGGTCCCAGCATTATCATAGGCTGCATTTAACAGAGTTAGAGATATTCTTCTGTGGTTAAAATATTAAACTAAAACATCTATTAATCCAACATAATTATTCACTGTTTCCAGAAGAATGAATAAAAAAAATTACAACGGTAAGACAGGATAACAGAGGAAGGATTTCCTTTTAAATGGTTTGTATTTCTATGTTCATCCCACATAAGCTCTAATTCATTCCTGTCACTATAGCTTCAAACACAGTTCCTCAGGATAATTTCCCATCTGCCTTTGACGCAGGTGAGGGGGAATCCTACCTTAGTGTGGTATTCACAGACTTGACACTTCTACCCTTTCAGTAGTGCAGAATAAGCTCATTTGAAAAGTTTCAATGATGCAAACAGTTACCAGTAAATATAATATGCTGAAAAACACAGTTAAATTTTAATCTGTTTAAGCATACAGGCATTTTTCACTCCATACCTTCACAGCTTGTAGTCTTTAAAGTTTCAAAATGCTAAGACTCAAGAAAAAAATAAATGAGCAGGTTTGCTCCACTTTGACAGATTCTGACCTTGACAGACTTCTAAAAAGAAGAAGAACTTCTAGAACAGTGTGACTTGTGGAACACCTACCATTAGTTATGAAAGCATTCCAACTCAAAGAAAGAGAAGGAGTGGCCGTATAGGCAGTCCACATAAAAAGACTGTCTCCATAGTAAGAAGTTGTGACTATTTAACTCGTAAACTGAATCTTTTTATCTCCACTGGCTTAATTATCTTCCCTATGAGATGAATAAATCTGGACACAGACTTGGTTATCCATAATTGTAACAGTTTCTTACAAAAAAAATTTAGAAGGTTCAGCAAATGTGTAAATACAGCTTGCTTTTGCAGTTACTAAAAATCTTAAGTGATGTTAATATGGTTAAGAAATCATACTGAAGGCCTACCAGAATGTGCCTTAACTTACAGGAAGCAGGAGTATTTAGAGATTATTTTTTTTCCAATATGTACTCATCTCAATTTGTGAACAAGCGCACACTAATGCAAAATATCTTCTCTGTATATCCGAAGTAAGGCTTGAAGACAAAGTAAAGGTAAGCTGTATTTAAAGCAAAGGCCAGTACTTTCTAAGGAGCAAGTAAATTTTGATTTCCTTGAATGAACGTAAGATTGGGAAAGGGGAACCTACTGATCTACATGACAAGTCAGCTATCACTGCAGGAGAAATTTGGCGTATGCTGTCTTGTGTAAAAGGGCAAATGGTGAAACCGAGAAAAAAGACTCTCTGCAAATAGCAGATCTCAAATCAAGCATGAATCAGACTACAGTTCAACAATGGTATTTTTGATAGATGACTATAAACCCACTACATCCTTTGGAACTCTTTTATCTGATTCACAGGTAAAAAAACCCACAAAGCTGCACAAGAAGCAAGACAACAGAAACAACAATATTCAACAAGATTGTATATGACAAGTATTCAACTACAGGGTCATTTAATACTAATGATGTGATTCTTTTAACAGCCACAGAACAAATTTTCTTGCTGAGGTCATGCTACTTTTTACTATATCATTTCCAGAAAATGTTTCATGTCTGGCATCCAGGAATTCTCTTGAGCAGTGTGTTGCAACTACGGTCCTAGAAACAAGATCTGCTGAGAAAATAAATTAGTAGTCATACAGAAGAACTTTGGGGTATGAAGATGCCATGGAAGCCACCATAGTATAGTATAGCATAGCATACTGTAACAATCTGGATGATTAAAAGGAACTACTACTTCAATTATTAAACATTAATTTTAATAGTAATTAAATGGGAAATGGTAAGAACTTTGTTAAGCAATAAATACATTACTACCCATTTGATTAAACTGAAACATCTCAGTATTCATCAGTTAATACATTTTGCTCCCAAAATTTCAAAGGCAGTCAGAGCACTGATTTGTGGAAATTTATCACCAAGCACATTCAGAGCTTACCAAGACAATAAATCTACTTTCTATGACAATACTATTGGAGAAGATTTTGTTCTTACCTCTATCTTCAAACAGGTTCATAGCTTAGAGATGGGACTAAAAACCAAGCATCATGGCTTGGTAGCCAGCTTTCCTTAACCAAAGGAAGGAAAACTTCAAAAGCCTTGGTACTGAAATCTTTCTTTCCTGTCAAATCAGTAGGAATAGATCTCTTCCACTTTTACCCAACGGGAACCAAGAAAACTGTGTTTATAGACCACTCATTAGTTTCAAAGACCAAAAGAAGGATCAAGTTGAAGCCCCAGATCATCTGAAGCCCCAGATTCAAGAAAAACACCACCACCATTCAAAAGAACTGCAGGACTTCCTCCCTTGATGCAGCTTTTATCAGTCAATCTTTGCAGCAAGGGAAAGATGGGCATCCTCCAGAAAGCAAACATGGACTGAAATCCTGGTAATAGGTATGGAGAGCCAAATAAGAGACTGAAAAGAATAAACTCAAACCGACACCTGTCCCATCTGACCAAAATAAAACCAGCACTGATGAGATAGCTAAACTGCTGCTTCAGTGCTGTGTTCACATCTACCAGCTATTGGAAGTACATTTAAAATAGACGACTGAACAGGTTGAAATGTACAGATTTATGCACAATTACGAATATTTTTAGACAAAAATATTAGCAGAACGTAGTAAGAGAAAAGGGGTAAAATATGTTTGTTGATTTTCTGCTGTTAACTCTCCCAATTGTGGAATTTAGAAGCAGCCTATTACTTCCACTGAAAATAGCTGACTACATCAACTAGACTTCAACTTAGGCCACTAAGCTCATCCAAAAGAAAAGAATCACTCCAGCATGCAAACGTTATGAAATAAAACATAAATTATTTAAAATTATATTGTTTACCTGAACAGTTACTTTACACCTTAATATCAGCTACTCATCAAGTTTCTAGCATAGGTTAAATGAAGCAAGTATGTGCTAGAAAGCAAATGGCCAGGTAAGAACTCAGTTGTGAAGTTTCTTTCCTCAAATGTAGTAACACTAAAAGTAGTGAACAGAATCCACAGAAGTATAGAAGATGGAAAAAAAAAAAAGGAAAGAGGAGAGGGGAAAGACGAAAGGCTATTACAGCATGAAAGTAAGCTGAAACCGAAGTTCTTGTGACACAAAGCAAACTCTGAAAATACTGCATAACATCTCCAGCAGCTCAACCTCAACTGTCTTCACCCCTGACATTTAAAACTCAGCCTTTGTTCCAACTATGAATGTTCTTGTATATTACAAGAACAGTAACCAGTATAACATTTTACTCTCCTCCTTAGGCTTTAACATTTTTATAAAAGAAGTGAGGCAAACACAATTGGCACATATATTCCTTTTTCTTGTATCTGTGACATACTGTTACAGTTCCAAAACCATGAATGACTGGGACAAAATGGTGAGATTATTTTTGGCTGGCACCATACTTCATAATTATACAATGGCATGAAAACTCACTGATGTCTGGGAAATGCCTGTGCAGCTGGAATACTATCCAAGTTCTGATACCTAAACCACAACATAGTCTGGTGACATATATGCAATTTGAGATCCCAACTTGATAAATACACATAATTTGGATCCTTCCAAGAAATAATGTGACTGTTCTGCATACTATAATGTGGGCTCTGCAGCTTTGCATGCTATGATGATGCATCTAAGTTTCAAGAAATAGGCACAAAAAAGCTTCCCGAGGGTACCAAAAGCCTTAATAATTTCTTCACAGAATTCTTGGGGTGTGAAGACCAGCATGTTTCTAAGGCCTAGCTGGACAGGCACACTGGTGTCACCCAGTCTCGTACAGAATACATGTCAACTCAGACAAACTTTTCACGAAGCTGTTGACCTCAGGCGTATTTTTATGTGTAGTTTTAAAGGAGCTTGCAGCTGGTTTACGAGATCTACTAGACTGGCATCATGCCTGTGGAATAGTTCTCACTAACCTGGAATCAAAAAGTAAACCTTGATCCTAGTAGTGACTGAAAATGTTCCAACCTAGAATCTGAATAGTAAGAGATCAAGCAAAAAAAGCACCTTGAAGGCTGATAGCCCATCTTTTGGCTCTAACGACAAAATGATGACAAATGGTTTTACCACTAAGAATACAAATGGACAGACCTCTTGACACAAAGAGGGTGAAAATAAGCTGATACTCCCCTTTTGTCTTCAGAGTAGGAATGAAACACCTAATCCATGATTCCTAAGGTAATTGCTAAAATTTTTGGCTCTTCTGTCATCTAAGTGATCATTCAGATGCTGCTTCAACAGTACCTTGTCATGAAGGGATGAATGGGAAAGGTAATGCAAGAGTACAAATTCACTGAAACTATCTGTAATTTTCACTGCTCGCACTTTCTTGCTCTCATTAGACCTGGGGATTGCAAGCCAGGTTTCCTGAAAGAAAGTCTATCACTAGAAGTTGTGTAGAGGTCATTTTGTATAGTAACCTATACTTCTTCCTTTGTACTTCACACAACTGAATTGTGCAGTGCAAGAAACTGTCACCCACTTCTTCTTCCAGACTGGAATGGATAAGCTCACTGAAAACTGTCCTGGTTTCAGCTGAGAGAGAGTTAATTTTCTTCCCAGTAGCTGGTATGGGGCTGTGTTTGGGTTTGTGCTGGAAGCAGCGCTGATAGTGCAGAGATGTTTTTGCTGTTGCTGAGCGATGCTCACACAGAGCCAAGGCCTTTGCTGCTTCTCGCACCGCCCCGCCGGCGGGATGGCTGGGGGTGTGCGGGGAGTTGGGAGGGGACAGACAGGGCAGCTGACCCCAATGACCAAAAGAACATTCCATACCATATGGGGTCATGTTCGGTTTATAAGGGGCTGGGGGGAAGAGGAAGGGGGGGCAGCGACATTCGGAGTGATGGCGTTTGTCTTCCCAAGTCACCATTACGCGTGACGGAGCCCTGCTGTCCTGGGGATGGCTGAACCCCTGCCTGCCGTGGGCAGTGGGGAATGAAATCCTTGTCTTGCTTTGCTTGTGCACGCGGCTTTTGCTTCACTTATTAAACTCTTGTACCTGAACCCACGAGATTTTCTCACTTTCACTCTTCTGATTCTCTCCCCCTTTCTGATGAGGGGGACGGAGCGAGCATCTGCGTGGTGCCCGGCTGCCGGCTGGGGTACAACCACGACAAAAACACAAAGGAGTTCCAAATTCTTAATGAGCAAAGAGTTTCATTAGCCTTTGAACTGAGGGGGTACTGATCTTGAAATGAAGCATTTTTGAATGTTCAAGCATATCTTGAACTCCAACCCTGATAGTTATCTTCATCAGCCACAGTCTTAAGCCCAAACATACAAAAACATTGTGTAGAAGGTGGCATGATATACAGAGATTCTGGCTGTTGGCTGCCTCTCACCATATAGATTTTACTTCTTCCTACTGCTCTGTAGAGTCAAGGAGTTAGCCTTACCTTGACAGAAGCACACAGCAAGTGTCAACACACATTTAGAGAATAACAGAGAAGTAGATCTTGCCAAACAAATCCTGGTTTACTGTCCTTTTCATTTATTTTTTTTTACTAGACTTATTTTAAGTGATCCTCATTGCTTTAATCTTTCCGAAATAGTAGCCATGAGATGCTGATCTACTGCAAAGAAAGCCCTAGAAAAAATCATGGCATTTCTGAAGTGCCAAAAAGTGATACTGCAGTTGTATTACCAAAAAATTCCTTGTTAAATGTTCTTCCCAGTCTACCAGGCTGGTTTTGGCTGCAATAGAGTTAATTTTCTTCACAGTAGCGGGCACGGGGCTGTGTTTTGGATTTTGCTGAAAACAGTGTTGATAACACAGGGATGTTTTTGATACTGCTGAGCAGTGCTCACACAGAGCCAAGGCCTTTTCTGCTCATCACCCCACCCCACCCCACCCCACCAGTGACTCAGCTGGGGGTGCACAAGTTGTTGGGTAGGGACACAGCCAGGACAGCTGACCCCAGCTGGCCAAAGGGATATCCCATACCATGTGATGTCATGCTCAGCATACAAAGCTGGGGGAAGAAGGAAGCAGGGAATGTTCGGTGTCTTCCCAAATACCCATTACATGTGATGGAGCCCTGCTGTCCTGGGGATGGCTGAACACCTGCCTGGCATGGGGAGTGGGGAATGAATTCCTTGTCTTGCTTTGCTTGTGTTCGCAGCTTTTGCCTTACCTATTAAACTGTCTTTATCTCCACCCACAAATTTTCTGACTTTTATCCTTCTGATTCTTTCCCACATCGCATTGCGGGGGAGTGAGTGAGAGGATGTGTGAGGTTTAATTGCTGTCTGGGGCAAAACCATGACAGTTCTTTTTGATGCCCAGCATGGGTCTCGAAGGGTTCAAAATAATGAAAAATTTGATTGGAATGTGAGCCTACCAAAGAGAAAGGCTCTGTATAAGGTTTTATCCAGTTGCTGAGAAATAAATTCTCAATCAAACATCAGTTCAATTAAAAATTACTCCTCCTTCCCTGATTCCACCTACATACATCTTCTCTGAAAAGCAACAACGCATAATATGAGTCTCTCACAATATATCTCCACTATTCTTCAAACTGTAGGCATCTAGCGTATCAGAACTACTACCAGGTAACAGAAGACGTACTGTTACTGGCATTACCCAAAGTAACACCAGACACCATCCACCTTGCGTAGGTTACTTTTACACCTACAACTATCTCTTTCCCAATCACATTATCAACCATAGTTATGACTATTTGGAAGAATACTTTAGTATAAGACTACACTAACTACATGGTCAGAAAAAAAAAGTCTGCAAAGAAGAATAAAACTTTAGTTAAATATTTCTGCTAATTATCTTGCTACAAAATTACTGTTAACGCAATGCTGTTCCATCCCACGTCAACCATGCTTTCTATTTTTACCATTACAATGCATGGTAACAAATGACTTCCAAAACAATACACACTTCGGAAATAGCAGCAACTCCTCCTTTGCTGCTCAAAAGGCAGTGAGAGATTTTTATCTTAAAAAAACCAAAAAACCCACCAACAACAAACAGTCACAAGGTTTATTCCACATGGTACTGGAATGCCTCACTGCCTTCATTTTCATTCAGTTGGTTATCAACTCATTCTTAGCTTGTATCACTTGGAAAACTGGCTGTGACAAATAAGATTATTAACCCTTTTATAGGGCCACAGCACAGTAAAATTCAGCAAAACATAACCATCTCTTCCAGAAATGCCACTTCCAATTATTAGAAACTGAAAAATGACTGGGGATGAGCTGTTCATTCAAACTAGAAAAAGAAGTTAAATAAAGCATATTTTTTATCTCCACCTGCTGGCAGGTTTTCATTATATGGTTTCCCTGGCACAGCCTGACTTCAAACAAAAACATCCACAAGGTAAAACAGTGGAATAAAATGAAAAGCCAACCCAAAAACAGCGATAAAAAATTTCAAACCAATAAATAAGGTGTGAAATAAGCAACCAGGACAAAATATAAAGCATAGGTGCTGAGAGGGAATAGAAAAGGCAACTCAGAAAGAGACAGACAATTCTGAAATACATGTTATGTCTCTAGTGAATTTACCTGATACAAATGAATGCTAATACTAGATTAGATTACTTAGACAGAAGAATCATGCTATTTTTATGTTGTATTTACGCTTACCTCACCTGTTTTCATCATTATTTTATTTTTTTAATTACCCAAATTTACCAGATTCTGTAGTCATCTGAAGTAATCCATCAAGAGCACTGGAAAGCAGACCTCTACTGGATACTTTTAAGTGACTTAATACGACAGGCACACATTGGTATTCCAAAAATAAGGCCTTCCCTTCATCTGTCTTCAAGTCTATGCGAAGGGAATCAAAAGCTTGAGCCAGGTAATCCACTGAAAGATACCAGAATACAGGCAACAAAACTTCTATAATCATACTTCTATTAAGTGATACATGAATAGCTATTCTGAGTTACTGTTGCAGATATGTACTTACAAGTTAAATGGCTGAAAATATTATATTTTATTTTTATTTAAAGACATCCTTTGCCTGTTTTTATTCCTTAAGAATTTGTTGTGAGTCAAGAAAATAACTACAAGTCAGGGGTTTAAGAAAAATATACTTACAAACATAAAGTACTTCTAATATTTTGCTTAAGAGGAAAGAAATTACAAGCTTGTATAGTTTGAGACAATGTTGGTTTCAACATCTGGGAAAACTATTAAACAAGTCAAGGACTGATCTGTCTGAGTAAGAGAAATTACTTTCATGGGAGCAATTCATTCTTTTCTGTAAAAAGCTGTAGGGGAAGTCTCAGTGCATACATTTTATACACTCATCCATTGTGGAGTGCACTAAATTATACAAAGAATGTAGATTAAGTGAACCAATCTAATTTTCTTAATTTCCTGATGTCAAATCTTTCTCAGTATCTTGGAATAACATTGATCATCTGGAGCATGGAAAACGAAGTCCAAGGAAACAGTTTCTCCCACAGCAAGAGTTTAACCACAGTGCCATCTGCTGGATACTGACATTTTGAAGGAAATGGAATATGTGTTCAAACCAAATGTGCTACTTTATCACTGAATCATTAGTGCCATGTGGTCAGAGTGATCAAAATTCATACGCAGTGATATTCCACATATGTTTAACAATAGATCATATTTTCCAAGTTATAGAAGCCAGCAGAAAAAAGCAACCATGAGAAGCTAAATGGATTCATTCTAATCAACAGCATTCGTTTTGTATAGGGCAATTAAATCTCTGCGATAACTATTTTTTGTATTGCAATTATTTCTGCATCGATTTTATAATCATTTCTAGAAATGTGAGTGTCAATTTAAGAGTAATTATCATGCTTCACCAAAATATCTTGACTGAAATAGTTCCCTCCAAGAGCTGAAATACTGTATATGTTCATGAATGATGTCAGGGTGGTCTTCCACCATGTTTAAATCCTGCATTTACTGTAGATACAATATAAATACTGCACAGGTCAGTTAAGCATAAAGACATACTGATCTGCTTAACCAACTAATCCAGGAGGATGACCTTCCACGAACAAGAACACTATTCATTATCTATGGATTTAAAATCGTTGGCATCCCTGATTAGTGTTAATCAGGGTGCCAGAGACCACAGCAATTTTGTCATGTGGAACTCTGCTTTCTAAGAAATGGCCCAAAATTCATAACGTATTTCATGCAAGAGGCTGAAAAAAAATCAGATGCCCAAGTAAGGATTTGATTCTGACATTCTGGCACTGTTTTTCAGGATTACCTTGAAAATTAACATCTCTGTAACATGTCTCCATCTTTTTGTGTTACTAGCAGAGGGGATGTGTTACCAGTAAAGATAATTTAAAATACAAACCATTCTGAGAACAAAAGACAGCAAAAACAGAATAATGGAAAAATTTAGGTTGGAATCTAGTCCAACCCTGCTGCCCAAAGCAGGACCATCTCTGAAGTTGGATTACATTGCTCATAGTCGTAATCCCACTGAACAATTATTTGCTATCAAAATGACCTGTGCTTTTAAAAAGTCTTTAAAAACGGAAAAAATAAGTGCTTAGTATCACAGAGTTGGAAAAGTGTTATAGATACATTAATTCTTCTAATTTCTTGCAGAAAATCACAGTTACATGGCACCACAGTACTCCTCTAAGTTGCTGCCAGTAGGCAGTAATCACCTCTTACACCTGCTCTTAATGGTGTATAATTAGTGTTTTCTGCCTGACTTCCATAAAAAGGATCTGCAAGACCTCTTGTTCCCCATTTCCCTTGAAGAGAGAAAAAGCTTCATAACTGAAGGAAGCAGTTAACAAATCAGCTAAGAAAACTCTATTCTTTGAGATATATTTTCCGCAGTTTTTCCTCACCCTGTCCAGACACAATCTGATTCTTGTTAACTTGTAGTGTCTACTTTGAAACCTTTACCTTCTCCCTCTCCCTTGAGGCAGAGAAGACCCAACTTCCCCTATTTCTTTGCCAACACAAAATTATATAGGTTTTAAATAGAGAATTCTACTTTACATCGTTACTATTATACATCTTCTGCTAGTGTGACACATGGGAGGATCCTGGGAACAAAGTAGAAATAGAAAAAAAAACCTCACAGTGAAAGGAAAGAGTCACTCACCCTGTGATGCCCCCTTCCAACTCCGCCCACCCCCCTGATTCTTTCTGGTTAACAAAAGGTAGAAGTGTGAGCTGAAAATGATGCAGCTGTTTCAGATACAATAATCCCTTAACAGGCACTGAAAGCTGTCTGGAGTATATTGTCTTAGAGGGTATTTGAATTTTATGGGGTTTCTTTGGTTTTCAAAGAAATAAATACACCAAAAAAATCAAGTCTTTATATAGTCAGAAGCTCATCTTGGTAATATGTGGCAATTATATTGCATTTAGGATTCAGAGGGGAAGTACCAACTCTTGATTCTTTTATGCTGATGGACTCTTTTTGCATAGGCGAACAAAATTGCTTCATAGCAATCACTGAAATTGTTATTGAATTGACGCAAGTCAAAAGAGAAAGTTAATAACAGAAGTCAAAATAAGACATTCTTCTGAATGACTCATCAAATCTGCAGATTTATGGATTAAGAACCTTCAAGCATAATTCTGGTTAAGTACTACTGTTAGAATTTTTCAAAGTCACATATAAATTAGAAACAGGTAAGAATTTATTTAAGTGACCAAAGTTAATCTGGAAGTTAATTTTAAAATATAAATCAGATTGATTGAAGGTTTTTCTTCTTTGGGTTCTGACAGAAAAGTGTACAGCAATCTCTACGCCAAAAGGATAAGGAAGGAAAGTATTAAAAATCTGAGTTTGTTCCTCTTCTCATAGTGTGCTCAACACTCAGAGCTCACAAGAAACAGCCCATTTTTATCATCACTTTAAAGAAAATGTTTTAGTCTCTTCAGATCATGTATGTTTTCAAAGAAGGTCCCACCGAGAAGATTTGCCACAGCATCTTGAAAACTGCACAAGTGGACTAACCTGTCATAACCTGAAGCTGAAGTCACTACTTTCAGAGCTGTGTGATCTCCTGATAGGACATTGTTTGATTTTTGCCTCATTAACAAAGTATATTATTGTACTACATCAACATCAGAATTTTGGAAGATTTTGGATAAAAACTCCACTTTTCATGCTAGACAGGTGGCTTCATAGTCTAAAACCTTTTTACATAAACATAACATGGTGCTTTTGTAAATGAATCTATTTAACAGTGAAATCTGAATGGAAAATCATATCAAGAACAGACAATTTCATAGAGTAGCCTTTTTCAGTGTTGATAATGTTCTATGGGCAGCTGTTTGCAGTGCCAGACTTGGTAGGAGAAGCGGGGAGAACAAAGAAAGGTAAGAGCTGGAGCGTGAACTGGATACTAAACTTAGACCAAAGGACAAAGCAATTTCAAGACATATCTTGCCTCACAATTCAAACTAACAGTTATAATCTACTACAGGAGTGGCTTGCTTGATGTGACTACAGATACATCAGGAATACCTATGAACATCAGATTTATCTATAAACACAGCAAAGTTGTAACGATGTCAGAGAAGAAACACTTGACACTGCAGCGGATCAGCCTTTCAAGGGACAGGGAAACAACCTACTAGCTTAAACAGGACGGTGGAATTCTAGAAATGTGCAAAATCTGCTACTTAGTTTATAAAAGAGCAACTAGCTGTGCCTTTCTATGCAGTAAAGACTTTGGCAATCCAATTACTGCTGTCGGGACAGTTTGACAGAATTATCTACATCTCCTTTCCTCCTCTTCAGAAACGATGATTTACCTGACAAGAAGTCACCATACTATGCATAAATTGCATAAATTTCAACATGAAATGAATAAAGGCAAGATTCATACTTGTTTCCAGTATATTTTGCTTTACAGAGTAGTAAAACTCAAGTAAAACCACTTTTCACTAATAAAGGATAACAGACACTACAGTATCACTGATAAGCTTCTTTTGTCCAGGTATTTGACCGAAATAAATACATAAATTTTAAACAAATCAGAACTTACCTTGTGTCACTGTTTTAAGCACAATTAAAGTTGACAGAAACCTCAAAGGCATACAGGAACTCTTAAAGAAAGCTGCTGATTTTGATTTACTCTCTGTAGAATGTTCAGAAGAACTACATGGGTTTCCCTTCCTTACTATGCCTTTGAAAATATCTTCGCCAAGTCTCCTCATCGTCGATGTCATCGTTGCATGCTGTTCCAAACAATGCACACAGTTAGTGTAAATATTAAACCACCATGTACTAAGTAGAGATATGTGTGTTCTCTAGTGATTAAATATTAAGCAGCAAATGGTTTGATCGTGTATTGGAATCTAATCTGCACAGGAGATCCTATTTTGTGTTCCAAAAGCAGTTGAACGACATTACCGTGGCACCTTATCAACACGTACTTCACAAAGAGACCAGTTAGTGAGGGCCCCTGATATGTTAGCATTGTTTAAGCTGCCTCTGGTTCCAGAACAAGCTTGGCTTCAGTCAACTCTTTTGTAAGGATGACTGAAATTGTATCCTGCTAAAGCGTTTACAGAATCAAGGTCTAAAAAGAACCTTAAGAACATTGTAAAGGTAAAATCTATTAGACTTTTCATCATAAACCATAGAGAAATATTACTTCAGAATCAAATTTCACAATATGCTCATTTAAAATGTTTCTTATTAGCACTAAACCCAACAGCTTACTAGTCTGTTGAATTTAAACTCAAGATATTTACAGCTTCCTACCTTTTGCTTTAGCAAAAGCACTACTGACAGCACTGTACACTACACAGTCTTTACAGCACAGCTACTGTATTTATTATATTGCTAAATATTTTCTTACAGCAGTCCAGTCAAACGGAGTAAGGAGGTTAGACACTGCGCAGAGAACAGAACAGAAAAATCAAAATGCCTTTGCTACTTTGCCACTCTTCCATCGATTTCAAAAAATGTCATGCATAAAGTGAAACTAAAAATACTGCTTTTTCAAGTGAAGCTTGGAAATACATACATAAAAATAAAATTTCTGAAATGCTCAGACACTGCAACAGAGATCACATACTTACAAAAACTATGTTTAGAAGCACAACGCAAAATTTAAAATGAAGTTGAAAAAGAACTTATTTTTTTTCATTTGCCACGTGTCTGTCGTAAACACTATGAATTTATGCTTTACAAAGACAGCAGTTTCTTTTATATCCACAACCTGAAAACATCCCCTTTTCATATGTATTTAAAACACAAAATAATATCTTCTGGGAATTTAGTTTTAAAACCCCCATATTGCAAGAAGACTAATTGTTTTACCTGAATACCACTGTCTAGTTGTCTTACAGACCAGTAAATAAATTTAATCACAGGCATGTGTAGTTTAGGATTCACAAATGGCATCCACTGCAGTTGCTCAGTAGCTAGAGGCAAAAGCTGCAGAAATATACAAAAGTAAAACTACATGCAGTACATTAAACTACTGTATAAGCTTAACTGTAAGTGAAAAACAAACAAACCTCCAACTTTCTTTTGGAGTTTAACAGATTACATACGCAAGTACTCAATGGGCAGATCCAGTACAGGTCACACAATTACACACATACAGAGATTTTAAATTTTACAGAGGTTTACATGCAAAAGTGGAGAGACATCATGCAAGCTCAATCTCAGTAAAGCCAATCCCAATGGCTGTAATGAAGACAAACAGTAAAAGAAGCTTTTCCAAACATCTCACTGATTTCCAAACCTTGGTATACCCAGGCAGAAAACAATAAACGTGTTAAAAGTATAGCGTAGCATCACTTTTTATCAGTCATAAATTGAAACTTTAATATCTAATGTAAGCATCAAAACAGTTTAAATGACACATGTTCATCTCCTTAGAATAACGGAATTATGTACAGTATTACACATAAAACACAAGACAAATTATCAACTGACATGTGACTTGAAATAAAAAGCTGAAACTCTCAAGTTGAGACTTAACACCAGATTTTTCCTTAAAAATTATCTGTATGCTTTAGGAATGACAAATTGCCTATTATTTGTCACAGTGCCAGAATTAATACTGACTTATTAACAGTGATTGTGTTTTAATTACTGTAACCAAAGCATGTATAAAACAGGCTGACCCGTTATATTCTCAAAATCATTTAATAAACCCACAAATCCAGAAACATATTAACACAAGCAAACAATCCAAACCCCTTTACCTTCATACACCTTTCCTGGGTGCAAGTTTTTTTGGAGGTCTGGGTGACTGGGAGTTTCTGACTGTCCTCTTTTTCTTCTTGTATTTTTATCCTGGTAAGGAGCTGGTCTGAGATCCAATCCATAAGAAAAGTTAAGAGCTCATAAACTTGTGCGTTCAATGGTAGCTGTAATACATCAACAACAACAGGTATTTCAGCTTTCAAGTTCATGATTTTTCTAAGCCAAAACAGTAACGAGACTGAAATATATGAGAGTACATTAGCTCTGAAATATTATGCCTAATTTAAAGGATTATATCTGGCAGGTAAGTTACTGTGTTGTGAGCCTGTGGAAAACATTATATTCAAGGAAACAGTGAGCTTGAACAGGCCACGTCTACTCTGCTGGGCCTTGTACCCAAGGTTTGAGAAGCCTGTATGTAATATAACCTGCAAATTACAGTATCTCTGGAAAAGGTAAAGTGTATGTGAATCAAGTGGTAGAAGGTGGCAATCCTGACCCAGAGACCACTGTACATCGAGGAGTCACAGATCCATGTCACAGTTAACCTGAATCGGCACAGCCTGTGCTGCACCGACCAGTCAGCTGCACTTTATCCTGTGCTTGGGCGTAAGATAAACTCAGCCATCTCACTGTAACAGGAGCCTACAAGCAGCTCCCACTTGGGACCACCACTTGGGATTGGTGGTCACAGCTCCTGCCTGGCCTTGCTTTTGTCTAAAAAGGCAAAAAGAAGTTCTGTGAACGTCCTTCACAAACAGAGTTGTTTTCTTGTAAGAAAACTATATGAAAGCTTGAATGACCAAACAGGAGGAGCTTCTCTCATGGACAGGACCTGCTCAGCAAGCCCTGGGAAAAATCCCATCAGGCTCCATCTGATGCTGCACAAGCACAGGGTTCCCAGCATCTGAAGGGATGTAAGATTTATTTGCTATCTATATTCCGTCTCTTACCCTATCTTATTAAAACAGTTATTTCATTAAACCATCTGTTGTCAGGCCTTTCTTAGAGATCCAGAAAGAACCCTGCATTGTTCCTCTCTCTCTCTCACACCCCACTCACCTCCCCACTGCAGAACAGGTGATGGTTTCAGGGTGTGAAAAAAACCACACATGTAATTTATTTTGTACTTAAACAAACTGTTACAAAAAGCCTGGGAAAAGATTTTCACAAATAGAATCACTCCATTTTATAAAGCTGGCCAAATTAATTACAGGAGAAAGTAAGTCTTCAATGTTCTTCGCATGTGGAAATTCTCATTTCATTGCACCAGACCTCCTCTGCTTTATTTCATACAATCCACTGTTGTTTAAATTGAAATGGGCAACTAGCATTGTTAGAAAAAGAACAAAGACTTCACGAAATTGTCATTCTGCCCTATACTACACTGCAATGAAATACTCTACAAAAGACATGCAGAGGTACCTGAAGATAGGCTGCACTAACCGTTCTCTAAAGATGTCAAAAGTTTTCCGGTATCTACCTTCAGATAACTGTTTTCTTCTTTGTTCAGAACTATAACTACTGGTACTGTTTATATTTCACTTGCAACCAAAGTACACTAAAACCTACATAAACAGAGAAATACGGTGGCTATATATAGACAGCAGAGTTTTGAGGCTTCTGATGTAGATTAATTAAAGTAGGATGTTGTGAGTACCTCTTTTCCATTTCACACTTTTGCCTCTAGCTGGAGAAAATCATTAGCAGTTGGGAGACGTTGGTAGAGTACTACCAGAGGACTTGCTAATAAATGGAGCAACGTGGAGACAAAAACCATTTCATTAAGTCATGTAAGAAGACATTTTAAGGAAAACAAGGTGATCATTTTGGAACTGTGTATAAACACTGCATTTATTCTCTTTCCCGCATTTAAGACTATTTCTCAAAAAATAACAGCTGTACAATCACCTTTGGCTTACAAAATTTAGATTCTTTATCTGATACCTCTGGCTGACTGGTTTTTAGATGGTGTTTTTCATAAGAACAGTGCTGTACTGTAGCAGTAACCAGAACGAGTTTAAGATTTGCTCTGACACTGTGAAAGAAATCAGTTACAGGGTAAGTAGGTTATAATTTTAACTGACATATGAAAGATGATGTCACAGAAAGAGGGAAACATACCATATAAATAAAAATATATACATACACTATATGCATACAGTAAGAAATCCAACAGACTTATTTTTAGCAACAAGCTTAATTCTTTGCTGTTTTCCCCCAGTACAATCTGTATCTTTTCTTACTGTAACCAATTAACTCAAAATAAATTGGAAGTTGCATTTTCTAATTTCTAGCACATACACAGAGAATGTTCCACTGCTTAATGTCTTCAGAATGAATCTTTCATTTTGCCCAATTCTTACCTTAGCAGTTTTGGATGTTACCATGACTTTTTCCTGCTTGACAGGTTTACTTTGTTGTACCACTTGACATATATCCTTAGACTTCTGCACCATTAAGAATTCATGCTTCCTCTACAACAAAATGTAAGAATGAATTATATTTCACTTGTTACCTATAAAGGAAGGAGGTACATGTAAGAACAAACCTTACTTGTAGATTCTCTAAACGGGCTTGTACTTTCCTTGCTTGACCTTCTAACTTCTTGTTCAGCTCAGTTACATCACTTAACTGAAAGAATCAGAAAATATTAAAGTATCTGTGAATTCAAAACTCACTTCTTGACTTAATTATCACACTGAAATAATTTGATGTGGCCACTGAACAGTTAAGTTATTTAAGTTTTTCCTTCTGAGCACGTAAGGGCATAGAAATGAAATCATCATCCACTTCCTCAACAAATCATTGACTGGTTGAAGTTGGCAGGCACCTCTGGAGTTCACCTGGTCCAACTCCCCAGCTCAAGCAGAGACACCTAGACCCAGCTGCCTAGGACCATGTCCAGAGGATTTTTTACTGTCTCCAAGACTGGAGACTCCACCACCTCTCTGAGCAACCTGTGTCAGGATAAATAAGACAGCAGAAGCTCTTTGTTGATCTGCAGCCCAACCTTTCAGTTGGCGGGGGAAGACTAAGCACTACCATGCCACTCTAGATATACAGACAGTACACATTTGATTACTTTTCATGAAGAAGTGACATAAAAATGGAGTGCACATTTCAAGAATGGTCCAATAGTTTTCTAAATGGGGAAGGTTAAAGTTTTCTTCTCAGTAGAATGTAACAGTTACTGGCCATGCAACAGACATAGTTTCAACAATGAACAGCATGATTATCACAGAAGTCCTCAGTTTGCCCAGAAATGCAAAGATTTTATAGCAAGAGGAAATAAAGAGGCAGATGGGTTGCACCAAAACCATCAACATTCTAGGAGTTAGGTCTGACCTTCCCTAAGAGAAGGAATAAAGCTCTGATGTAGATTTTCATTGTATTCAGACTATCAGAATTGTAGTTAATTCACTGAATAAACAAAGGTCAAACAGTTTAGATAGCAATTTGTGTGTCAGCATTTTACATCAGAAATAAGAGTCAAGTGAGATGAAAATTCTTACTCTGCATTACTATGAACCACTGTCTCAGTTTAAGAACTGAGAAAATACTGCTTTAATTAACATTTGTAAAAATAACTGACAAAACTGAGAAAACATGAAACAGCACAGCAATTCAGCACAGGATGGATTCTATCATATTATAATACACTTCCTCTCCATCCACATTCAGTTTGCTTCAGAAGACGTGGATTTGTCCTTCCTAACAATTGCTAGTGGGTCAGAGGAGCAAGTCCAACTTGTTTTTATCCTGTAAAAGATCAGAGCAACTAAATTTTCAGTACTAGAAAAAGGTGTGGAAAGTCCTTTCAGTCATTCGTATAATTCTTGTCTTACAGAAAGAAAAGAGATCAGTAATTTTTCACACTTAAGCTATTCAAATATTTAAAATTGTTAACTGTAACCTGTAAAATTATTGATGACCTGAAAGAACTAATTTTACCTGTTTTCTTAAAGAGTCGTTCATTTCCTTCAAGGTGTCAAATGATGACTTCAGCCTCCTATTTTCTTTAGTTATTTCTCTCAAGGCTTCTGTCAGCTGTTTAACTTCTGCCTCATGTTGCTACAGAAATATAAAATTTTAATCTGATATTTAATATTGATTTATAAGAGACTGTTTTAGAAATAATTCTAAGTTCCACTTTAGCGTTAAAATAGTAGGACAAACCTTCAAAGATCAAGTTTGTAATTTTGCATGGCCAAATTTTCATGTCCAATCGGGAGTAATAAAAACAACATCCACGTTGCATATTAAGAAGAATCTATAAAGAAACTGAGAGCAACGTGCACAGTCAACTGCTTTTATTCTTTCTAGATTCTACCTAAAACAGATTGTATCAATAAGTACATTTCTCAGACAAGACAGATGTGGGAAAGATTTGTGAACTAAAACCAATGATGAAAAAGCTTTTATTTACAGCTTATTCTTCCATAAAATAACAAAACATTGTGATTGTGTTTTGCAGCAATTTTTGCTGTTTCAACTAGTTTTTCTGGCTTTGCTCACTCTGAACTATGCAGAGCAAGAAACTAATCCTACGCCTCTTAGACTAGTGCTCTGGTTTACAGCCCAAGCATAGGAATTGCTAACTACAACCTGCCATATCCACTGCTGTTCTTCTCATTCCCCTGAATCTTATTTTGGAATTAATCTTCTCTGGACACCAGGGCATCTAGTGTACCTCAGATCTGATAAACCAGAGAAGTTTTATTTTACTGAAAATATTCCAGCTATATATGCTTACTATCCTTCATTTCTCTCCTTCCATGAATTCATTATTCTTCACTCATTCTCTGCTTTTCCATTTCCAGTCATATCCGCTCTTCCTACACGTGCAAATGACAAAAATAAAGCACAATAGAAGTTTAAAGGAAGCAATCCCTGAAGAGATCCTTCTCTGTACTTCTGCTTGGAAACACAGTTACTTCCATTCCAGCTACAGAGGAAAACCATCTAAAACTCCTTTTTTCTCAACTGCTGCTCTTCTTCACTCAACAGGACGAGTAGACCTGTGGGCAGGACATTCCTGTCTAAAGCACCTACCCACGCTTGGCTAAGACGACATGAAATGACAGATCCCCTTTTCACACCAATAAACATGCAGGTGCTGGCAACATACAATTGAGTGCGCCCTATCACATCATGTGGAATGTTTAATTTCCATTTTCTCCATACACAGCTAAAACCTTTATTTGAATTTTACTAGGTACTCTAAGAAGAATCAGGGGAGAATTACTAATCCAAAAAGTAATTAGTACCAACTCAGTTGTTAAGCCATAGGGTTGTAGGTGATACCAGGACGTCTAAGTTATCCACTTGCATAAGCAAATTAGGCAATGTCATCCATATCATAACCAGCTACACTATTTCACTCCTGCCAGATGTTTGCCTAGTCTGTTCTTAAGTCCTCTGGCACTGGAGGGACTGCTCTGACCAATCTACCCATCTCTATGCTTTAATTCGTTTTCCTTAGAGCTAGTTCTTCCTAATACATAAACTAATTTTCCCTTACTACTATTACTACTACTAATTCTCCTATCACATGCATGAAAAAAATACTAGTTTCTTCCTCTTTGTTGCAGCCTTTTATGTAGCTGAAGCTTGGCACATTCACCCTCAGTTCATCCTGTGTGTTGAACCGATGCATCTGCTCATCATCCTCTATTTCTGCAGCTGATATTTCTATTCAGGTGCAATACTGTACACTCACACCTTTAGAATAGCATAAAAAAAATTTTCAGACCTACTGTATCTTCAATTTGTCAAGATCAGTTTTAATCCTAATGCTCTTTTTCAGAATGCTCGAAATTCTCCATCACTTGCTATTTTATTAAAATTTAATAAATGTGCTCTTTCTCACCATCAAACTTCTTACTGAAAATACTGAATAATAATGGACTGAAAAGATACTCCAGAATCCACTATGTACTTTTACACTTCAACTTTACTGTGAACTACTGTCTCACTACAGCTTTACACCAGCTGCATTACATCTATGTTATACTTTCCTAATAGGATTATGAAAATGCCATGCAAAACTGTATAAAAAATTTCTAATTAAATCCAGACATATATATAACTACTACTCCTCTATTACAATACCTGTTACCTTGCTGTCATGGAAATGAGATTGATTTGACAATTTATGATTAATACATGCTAGTAGTTATTTATTGCACTGGTTTTTGCATTGTACTTCCTGTGGTTCATAGAACTATCTTAATTTATTTTAGAACTGGCATTCAGTTGACAGCTGTACAACTCTTTCCCTTTTGAAAAGAAAGGCACCACATTTTTTTGTCTTCTAATACTTCATTTGACCTCCACGGATTTTCAGAGATAGCCACTAATTTTTCCTGGGTTATCATCAGCCAGTTCTCTAACTGGTGTAACATTCTTAAAGCCCAGATGATTTGAAACATCTAAATTAACACATTAATCTATTCCTTCCCTGTTCAACAGTTGAGGTCCTTCTCTCCTCTGACACCCTTTTACTCCTTTTTAAGGTGTAATCCATTCTCCCTCAACAGCTTGTGGGAAAGGTTTATCTGCACATTTCAGAGAAAGGTAATTTCTTGGTTTATGGTTTTGATAGTAAGTATACATATTTAAGGACTTCTCTTGGTCATATTCTGGATAATAACAAAAACTTTCCACAAGACCTACATTCAATAGCAAACACCCACAAGAACAGTGTTGTTGAACACATTTTTCCCTTGTTGAAATCATGCCATTTAGTTTCCTCCCACATCCCCAAAGCTAGGTTGTTCTTCTCTTCCTTTGAACTTTTTGAGTGTTGTTCTGCTAATACTCTCTGCAATAGTTGCTACGTCATAAGATCTCGTTGTGCCTTAAAGCCTTCCCAAGCAAAACTACTTCAACTACATCTAACACAAAGATACTTATTTAAGTTACATACAGCTGCAGACAGACCACAATTTGTTCTCTAATACTGGTCATATAGTTTTTGCTATTTTAGAAACAAGTTACCATTCTTTTCTACATTGTAACTGTAAAATGTGCCTACACATCAGACAACTAAATGCACCACTCAAACAGAAGCCATACAAAAACTCTAACAATACTGCTTGGTAAACATTTCATTTGGGGATTTCAAGCACTTTAAATGAATAACCATTATATCCAGCAAACGTGGTGACTTAAGATAACTACAAACATTTTAAATGGCACGTAAAGCAATAAACTGCATTAAATATTTTACTGCACCTCTTTTATAATTCCAAATTTTGCGTGAACTTCTTCCTCAACACCTCTTATTTTAGCCAAAGCTGCTTCATGTCTAAAAAGCAATGCTTCTCGCTCCATTAGAAAATGCTCTCGTTTCTGGAGTTGCCGAGCACACTCCTGCTGTTTTGAACTTTCTCTCTGTATCAAGAAAACCAGTGTTGAAACAGTTTTAAAATCCATGAAATTATCACAATTGATACTGAATTTGAATTTTCTCTCCCAGAGATATGCTTAGCATTTTGTGAAATTATACAGTGTTACACAATACTTATTAATTAAAAGTATCCTGATGGACACCTACGTTCAGTTTCCCCACACATAAACCCACATGACTTTGATGTGCATCGGGATGGCTCGGACACCCAAAACACAAAATTCAGCTCTAGATGGCCATTCAAGTATAAACCTAGACAACTGAAGTTAGGCTTTTGCTTTCAAAAGTTTTGGATAATGGTATTAACTGTAAGAGTTGCAACAAAACAGAGTGTGATGCAACTGTCTATCCTGAACACTAGATTACTATATTGTTTCTCCAATTAGTGGGAAGCATCCCTGAAAAATTGGCAAGGAAAGAAGCGATACAACATTATTCTTTTGCAAAGGACAGTCCTGGCAGGGTATCCAGCAGAAGCATGGGAGCTATTACAGAATAAAACCACATCGAAGGTTCTTCTGTTAGTGGCCTAGGCCTGCTGGGGGATGAACTGCCGGGATTCCGCAGCAGCAGCAAAGATAATGCAGAACAGGTTTTTGCAGGAGGCCAGGAAGACAAGCACTCTGGAATGCCTAGAACCAGGAGAATAGTTTCAGATGCTTTCTGGAGAAGCAATGGTTGTAGGTGCTTCCCTCCATATGTGTCACAAGAGGCTCCTCTTGGATGCGGCAGCAAACTTGTGTTCAAAGCTGAATTTTATCTGATCTACCTGCTACGCAAGTCAAAGCACCACTACCAAAGCAGTGAATTAATTTAGGGAAAGAGGCAGGTGATGACAGAGTCTTAGTATGTAAGTAATTGCAATTAGTGTAAGCAATAGTAATAGTTTTAGTACACAAGAAATTAAGTTTTAGTATATAAGCAATTTCTGAATTCTGTCAAAAGTGAGAATCTTCATAACATTACTCAACAAAATTTTAAAGGCGATTCCAGTTCCTACCTGGAGCTTCTGATGTATGACAAATAATTCATCATAAATTTGACTGATGTGATGAGGTATTAAGCCTTGACTACTGCATGCTTGAGCATCAGTTTCACTCAGAATTTTCTTTAACAAACCACTGGTAATATTTAGGTCACTATTTTCTCTTGTATTTGCAGCCAAATGTGATGATAAGATGCCGCCTATGAAAAGGAAAACCCCACTCTACATTAAAAAATTAGTTCTAGATAAATAATTATATGACTGTTGTTCCAAAACAGCAAAAACTTATTTTAGGCATTTAGAGTGACAAGCATAGAGCAAGAGGTATCAAAAGGAGAAAGTAAAGAGTCACGGAGACTTACTCAAAGCTGTGTTCCATGATTCGTTTGAATCTATTACCAATAATGAAGTTTTTTTAAGTAAAACTATGCCCTCCACTTGAATATAGAAATTCCATAAACATCTCTCTGAAAACTAAGTACAGACTGAATCATATTGTAGCCAAAATCTCCCACAATTTTTTTAAGGGCTTCAGGCAAGTGATTTGCTGCTAACTAGACCTTGGCCTGACAGTTAAGCTAACAGAACAAAACTTAAGAAACTACTGGACACAACATGACAAACTGCTAGACATGGCAGATTACAGTGTAAGAAGCAGATGAAACCTGCAGATCGCACAGCAAGGAATGGCTGGATCTGGTAATCTAAGAGCCAAAATTTACACATAATTGATGGGGAATATTGTGATCTTTTGGGGAGACACACCTTGCAAGGACAACTGCACCTAGGTACCACATCAGCCCAAGATTTCCTAGGTGACAGTATCAGAAACGTAAGTTTGGGTACTGTGCTGGTTTTGGCTGGGATAGTGTTAATTTTCTTCACAGTAGCTGGTATGGGGCTGCGTTTTGGATTGGTGCTGAAAACAGCACTGATAACACCGAGATGTTTTAGCTACTGCTGAGCAGTGCTTACACAGAGCCAAGGCCTTCTCTGCTCCTCACCCCACCCCACCAGTGACTCGGCTGGGGGTGCACAAGGAGTTGGGAGGGGACACAGCCAGGACAGCTGACCCCACTGACTAAAGGGATATCCCATACTGTATGGGGTCACACTCAGCATATAAAGCTGGGGGAAGAAGGGTGACATCCAGAATGATGGTGTTTGTCTTCCCAAGTCACCGTTATGCATGACAGAGCCCAGCTTTCCTGGGGATGGCTCAACACCTGCCTGCCCATGGGAAGCAGTAAATTCATTCCTTCTCTTGCTTTGCTTGTGTGCGTGGCTTTTGCTTTACCTATTGAACTGTCTTCATCTCAGTCCATGAGCTTTCTGTTACCTTTCTGATTCTCTCACTTCATAGGGGAGGCAGAGGGGGGAAGAGTGATCAAGCAGCTGTGTGGGGCTGAGCTGTCTGTGGCCATTAAACCACAATAGGTTCAGACATAGCAAAACTGAGAAAAAAAGCCATTAGGGTTGTTTATTTGGCAGTTAACTGGGGAAGAGAAAAGAATAATGAGAAGGAACATCAAGAAGCAGGAAAAAGGTTACTAGATAAGCAAATGATGTAATCAGGGTTAATTGGTGGTATGCATCAGGCAGCCCTGTGGTTGATCACCCATCCGCTGAAGCAGGACAATAAACCAAACCTGTTATTCTGCCACCGTGTGTCTGCTTCAAGGGTAAGCAAGGAGAGCATGGCTAGTACAATGTCAGGTAAATCATAACAGAAAAAAAGGAAAAGAAACCAGAAAAAAAGTAGTTATTTATTACACATATTTGTTTCAGATATATCAGTTTTGTATTTATTTTGCCTTTGATTGCAAATACTGTAAACTGCATTTTTCCTGGTGCAATTCAATTATATTTTTTTTCTATTCAGAAAGAATGTGTTTTCAAGAAAGCTGTTCTTATACTTTCCCCACCCACTTAATACAACTCTTGGTGACAGTCTATTACAGTTCCATTGATCTGTTCTGCCCAGCTCCTGAGGTTCCTTTCAGCTCCTTCCTGGGGTTGGATGGCTGGCTGGCTCCAAATTTCCAGATACACTTTCAAAAGAATTCAGCAGTGTTCTTCTAAACCTAAAACTCTCCAGAAGAGACAGAGCTACACCGATTCACAAATTCCTCCAACTGTGGCAGCATTTTCAAACATTTGCAGTGAATTAATGCAGCTGGTCCCTGCTACAATCTTCCAGTTAGACTTTCCTGAGTTAACTGAACAACAGTTAACACTCTGGCTCTCCCCACTGCCAGTTTTCTATGCTTAAACCGACAGGAGACATCTGACTTAACAGAGTTGCAGTATTTGTTAATGCAGCCAGCTATTTAATGCAAAAGAAAACAACAACAAAAATCCAAACCCTGCTCTGTTTCTACATTCATATTATAAAGTCACTTGGCAACCAGTTGCATGAAAGGTTGAATTTTTTGTTTTAAAATGTGCGATAGAATTGCAATAAGAATGTCTGGACCTCCTAAACTAATTCTAAAGGAGTTACTCATACTTACCTGAAAGGTTAAATCCCCCAATTAATACATTTTAGCTGATTATTGTATTTCTGAACTGAGTAAAATACATTTACTAGAAAGCTTTTTAAATTACGTTACACTTCACAGAGTTGTAAAAATACTTAAAATTCTGTATTTATTACCTGTTTCCATATATATAGCTGTATTTTGAAGTGCATCAGTTTCAGAGCAATCAATGGTCTTTTCTTCTATTTGTAGACCACTTGAATCACAAAAAGAATCTTGCTCATCATCAGAGCTAAAAAAAATACAGGCAAGCAATAATTTGAAATTACTCAGTCCCTTTCTAACACAGTACATAGAGCATTGAGAGAAGATTGTATGAAAATGTAAACATTGCTCCGTCTAAGATTTTTATATTTGACTGATAACAAATAGCAGAGTTAAACTATTTGGATGGAAGGCATTATAACTCATAAGGTTTTAACCACAACAAGTAGTAATGCTTCGGACTTTCATGCTATAAGCACATGTGAATATGCTTCTTTCTTTCTTCCACCACCAACCACCACAGTCCTGGAAAGCTAGAAGTACAAACACCCTTTTTTCATTATTTTTCTTTTCATATTTGGTGTGAACTAGTCCTAAAAAGAGATTTCTTGGCTTTCAGAATCAAATTATCTCTAAATAAACTTAAAGCTGTTCATCAGTCCTAGCTACTTTCCTCCTAGTTCAGTTTATATCATCCCTGTATCCCATTAGCAATTCAAACATACACAGATTAGAAAGTGAGTGAGATAATATTCCTCATCAAAATCAGCATTCACATTATTTCATACATCAGCCACACACAGTTCTTTACTTAACAAGAAAACAATCTTAAAATTACATCTGGATCTATGCAATTCAAATGTATTGTTTACTCACGGGTTATCTGGATTATGATAGATAATGAATGACAAAGGAGAGCTGAAGAGAAAGAAACCTCTTACCAATCCCAGTCCTTAAAATTTTGTAGGAAATCACTAGAAGATCTGATCTTCTTCTTCTTTACTCTATTTACTATAAATTCTGAGTCTAATGAATATTTGGATAAAGAAATAGTTGTATTTTCCAGTGAGCTGTCCATGTCACCTGGAAGATATAAAATAATTTTATGCTACATTTGAAAAACTGACATTAAGAAATCAACAAGGGCTTATTAGAAACACTAGCCATGTAATCATGTAGCCATGTAATCATGTTTAAGAATGAAAAACCAAGACGCAGCCTGACAAATGAGTGAGGAATTATAACAGCTTAAATCATAGGTTATTTAGTTTTCAAACCAGATTTGTCTTTCTGGTTTTTTACAGCTTGCCTTCATACACTAATTTTTCAATAACCAATGTTTGATAAATACATTGTTTTACCCTGCTGTCCACATGCACAAGCAACATGTGTTTCTCAAGAAGCCAAAAGACATTCTAAATATTAAGTGTATATATATCTTTAATTTAAATCCAAATGTATGCATTATGAGGTAGACTGCTACCAACTTAAGCACAAACAGGTTGTGAACCACTGTTCTAAAGCATCCTTTGCGCTCTTCATTAACGTTTCCAGGCTGGCTCCCAGGTATCACAAAACCCCTGATCAAGAATGTCTACCTATTTAAAATGACAAAATACCTACTTACAATAGATTTAGGAATGATACAGTTTTAGTATACATTTTCCCTGAAAAAGACATCAAAGGACCATTGTTTGGTCTTACCTTTGTATAGCAGGGAGCTTCCATTCATAGATTCAGTATGAAATGCTCCTGAAAGGCAATCCTACAAGAAAGAGCAAAACCACTGTAATACAGTCAGCATTTTCAGGGACACGTATGTCACAACTTATTTGTTTAAGAGTTACAACGTCTTGTGACAGAACTTCTAAAAACTACTCACTTTGAAAAGGGAAGTGTTCTTTTAAAATATATAAATGTAAACGGGTCTCATGTTAATATAAAGAGGCAAACATATTCCCCACAGTCGGATAATGAAATACTCATAGTGTTATATGTTAAAATATTTGAGAGATTACAAAACACTCTATGATGAGAGTGACATAAAATAAAGGCATTAAAAGTAGGATTAGATAATCATGGAAATGGCACCATCTATCTTTACATCTAGGCTTTTTACATCAAAATTTCCTGCTCTACTTTTTCCTAGTAACTACATTGAAAGAAAAAAAAAAGAGACAGAGGCAGTTAGGCTACAAGCAAAATCAACTAAACATACATTAGAAAAGATCACTCAAAGCAGCTCTCATGATATTAGTTGCGTTTCACTGCATCGTCCTGCTATGCTCTCCATGAAGCGATCAACTGCTGCATTTTCTTGTACTTAAATACTGCTTCTTAATGAAGTAGTAGAAAGCACAATTTCTTTCCTGGCAAGCACTGCACTTTAAAGTCTCACTGAAGGTTTTTTAAAAGATAACATTTGAAAATTGTTTTCCTTTAAAGAACAGTTCTGCAGTTCAAAGCAGAACATTCCCCAAGAGAAACACAGCATCTAGAGCACCACAAAATGCTACCCAAGTTGCAAATCCTTCTGGAGGACCTAAGAGTAGATACACCCAGATTTTAGCTGCTAAAGAACTCAAAACTTCACCTCATATTTGGAACGATTCCTGACGCTAAAATGGCAAGTCACACTTCCTCAGGAGAAAAAGGATGGTTTCTGTATGCATTTGATGACTCCCAAGACCAACTTGATTTCCCAATCCAACTGTGTGTCTAGCCCAAACCCAGCTTTCAATCTCTCTCCATCTTTGGCTGCTCACGGGAATTTTTACAAACATATGACTGCCCTTGCAGCACGAGTTTGAACACTGAAAATCTGTTAGCCCCTGGGCACACTGGAAGCATTTGACCCATGGAATACAGATGCAAGAAAGAAACTGCAAAATTTGTCCCACTGAAAGACAGACTTCAGACAAAGTAAAAGTAAGCGCCTGGCCAGCGAGCATTCCGTCCACAAAGTGCCAAAGACTTCTGAAACACTACCATGGGGGTGGGGGTGTCTTTGCTGCTGGATTTTTAGACAGATCAGTTTCCTAATCCACTGTGCAGACCCATAAATGCTTATATCAGCACAAGTAATGGAAACAGTGCAATCACAATCCAGTTCTTTAATTCCTATCACTGCAAAGAACATGTCAGTCTCTGCTGTAAAACAGCATTGCTTTCCTTCAGCAAGGGAATGATACCCACCACAATTTTCTGTCTGGTCATTGTGGCAGTCTCTTACAAACCATGGGTTTGATTCTTCGCCGGTTGACTAGATATGGAAAAATTTCCTGCTCCCTGATATCAGAGCTAATCTCTGGGATTTACAAAAACCACAAACCCTTCCAATGCATTCTAAGGCAGGCTAGCAATTGCTGTAGCAAAAAAAGGTATGAATGAGTTATCCTATTTCATATATACCTAGTACACTACTTCTAAGAGGATTCACACATTATCTCGCCCGGCTGGCAGGCACCAGAAGGTTTTAGGCAAAAGCTGAGCGCCAAACCGCTCAGACTGTGTTTTGGGAATGCACAAAATTTGGAACTGCAGTTTCCAGGCTAATTTCAAGTTCAGACAAGGATGACTCTTCAGCACTTCCACTATAATATGAGCAGAGGGGCAGGATTAGAAAGACCACTTTACGTGTGAACTCCTAAAGCCTGTTTAAATCCCTCTTGCGGCGCTTCTCACTCACTACACGCGCAGGTAACACCACAGTGTTTGCAAAGAAGCCCCCGGGAGGGCGCAGACACCACCCTCCTCCCTTCACCTCAGGGACCGGGCGAGGAGGAACAGCTTTCCTCCTCCCCTGCCACGCACCCCCCAGCCCTCCCGTCTCACCCTCGCCGTCCCACGCCGGTAGTGCGGCTGCAGACTGCCGGGGGAGCGGCGGAGGCCACGGCCGGGCCCCGCC
>VWZZ01002139.1:14064-34526 GCA_013399095.1 Psophia crepitans | reverse complement strand
AGCGGCCGGTGGGGGCGGGCGAGGCGCAGGCGCGTCGGCGGCCCCGGTGGCTCCTTAAGCCGAGCGGGCGGGGGAGGCCCGGCTGATGGGGCCCTGGCCGCAGCGCCGCCCCATCCTGCCGGCACTTTCCGCCGCCCAAACCACAGCAACGACTGCTCGCCCCGGCGGACAGCACTCCCTGCGGCCCCGGCCTGCCCCTCCGCCTGCCTGCGGAGCGGGCCCAGGCCCCAGATTCACACAGCAGGGTGCCGTGCTGTGCAGCCTAGTGCTTCGGTAGGAGCTGAAGTACTGCCACTAGCCCTTAAAAAAAAGTATTAAAAAATAGTTTAAAGCTGAGTTCAAGTTACCTATTTCCAACCTGGAGATCATAACGCCAAATTAGTTACCTTGAAAAAAACAAACCTCGATGATGTCAGCCATAGGACATGAAGCTGATGAACAGGAGATGGCAACAGCAGCAGGTTACACCACAGCATGGTTTTCATTAAACTAAGTCATTTAGAAATACTCTACATATGTAAAAAAAAAAAAAAGGTCAGTGCACTTCTCTGGCAAAACCCCACTCATAAGAGCTATCTCTATCCAGTGCTGAAGCGCTATTCAGAAACCCCGGCAGCACCAACCAGCGCCCAGCTGTGGCTCCCCCAGCCTGCGCTCTGCACCCAACAGGGCAAGGCCCAAAGGCCTGTGGGGTTACTGACCAGCCATCAGCACCTGAAATCTGCATATTCTACACAGATTTAAGAGAGCAGGAAGACAAATTACACAAGTTTTTTGAAAACAAACCAGAGTGAAGCCAAGATATTTATTTTAACAAGACTAAGATTTAATATTTAAAATTTGACATTTAATACAAATATGTCAGGATAACACAAATACACCTGAAATATGCCAGTGTTTGAACTTTTTAACATGCAAAAAAAATCAATTAGAACACAAAAAACCCAACTATAAGCTGTAATTTTACATTTATACATCAGAAGTGTCCATTTTAAGAAATTGAAATAATTAGTCAATAACATCTAAATACTGATCTGTACTGCTAGAACATCTGTATACTCAAAGCAATAATTCTATATTTGCCCACAGTCTGTAATGACAATTCTTCCACGTACTAGCCCTTTAGGAGAACCGAAGGATTCAATCTTTTTCACAACATCCATTCCATCTTTTACAAACCCAAATACCACATGCTTGAAGTCCAAGTGTTCTGCTTTTTTAAGTGTTATGAAGAACTGAGAATTATTCATATCCCTGCCCTTATTTGCCATTGACAGCAATCCAGGACCAGTGTGTTTCACTTCAAAATTCTCATCTTCAAATGCTGTGCCATAAATTGACCGTCCACCTGTTCCATCATGGTTAGTTATGTCACCTCCCTTAAAAAGAAAAAGGCACAGCATTAACTTACAAGTCCCAAAACGTAAACCAACAGCACAACTGTATTCCTGTTCAACAGTAAAAACTTTGCTCTGGAAGAACTCATTCTTAGTTTTCGCAAGTACCATATTTACTCAGGTATCAGGCATTCCAGCTTCAGCACCTTTGCTCATGATAGAGGAAGCAGTAGTGGAAAGTTTATCCCACGTTTATTCTGAACACAGCATTTTATCTCCCTGCTCCTCATGGTGACCCCTCCCTTAGGTCAGCCTTTCCCATGACCTGCTTCCTGCCCCACTTGGCCCCGACAGCTGGGACCTGCATTATCCCACTGAAGGCCTGTCCTTGCTTAGTCCCTGCAGGCACAGAACTGATCACCTCATGGAGATTAAGGTACACATGATCAGTAATTTCTCGCTTCTGTGCGGACAGCAGCTTTGGTGACATTGCTGCTTGTTCAGGAGAGCAGCTACCGCTGGCAAGCGGTGTCTTTTGTCTTTCTCCAAGGCAGCAAGCTTCTGGCTCCCGATTATTTGACTATACACATAAAGGTGACAGCATAGGTTATTATATCTTTGAAAGAAAGCTTTAATTCTTACTGAAAAGCTTCTCACTGTACCTGGAGAAAGTTTAGGCCAAGCAGAGCAAACTTAGAATATACTAATTTCACATGATAAAAACTCACTTTTTGTCAGAGTATGCATGATGCATTTTTTAAAACAGTCTGCTCCTTATAAGATGCAGAACACAATGAAACAAGTTTAAACCCTAAATGAGCAACACTGCTTTCCTGATCAGAAAGGGACAAAGTTTTAACACAAGACCCATAAAGGGCATACTTCAGACACAGGCGATCCCTGATCAAGAGACTAGGTAATTTTTATTCTGTTGACAAGTCATTCATATAATACTATCTACTGAGTTTGTAGAAGGTCATGCCTCATCTTCAGGGATGTAGCGACATGAAGGAGCATTAGTGTAAGGAAGTTGGTTGACTCAGCCAACCTGTAACTCAGCCTGTTACAAGTCACTACAACTCACTGAATTATTGACATGAATTTTAGGAAAAGTATCTAAGCTATGATCAATCTCCTGAGCCTTCAACATTTATGAAGGACTTGCTAGTGTTACCAAATGCACGCTGAGGTTTGAGACCAACACTGTCTACATAGGGTTTCAGGTGCACTGCAGGCTGATACTCTCGGTGAAAAACTTGAGTATTTTAAGGAACAGGACATTGCATGATAATGAAATCTGAAAGACTTCTTTTAGTTGGAAGGTATCTGAAATACCTGGAATATCAAAGTGCATGCTATCCGAAATACCAAGTGTACTTTAAAATGTAAAAGAAGCCTGGAAAGTAAGCGTTCTGCCTGGAAAGTAGGTGAGCATACAGAAGTTCCTCTCTTGTAGAGAGAGAAGGCTGAATGGTAGTTTTGGGAACCCCTACTTTCCTTGGTGTTCCTGTTCAGCAACAGGGCCCCTTGTCCCCATAAGAGGAGATCTCTATCTCCATTTTTCCTTCCACACTAACAACATGGCAACACTAGGTAACACAAAAGCATCAGGCAGCTTGCAGACACAAGTACAAAGTGTTTTGTTTGTCTTAGGGCAGCACTGCTGCTTGCATTTCTCATCTCCTTGCAGGGAAAGGGCAGATGAGAGTATCTTGCACACTGGATTCATGCTGCCAACAAGAACGTACTATCCTGTGTAAGTCATTTTTTAAGTGCCACTGTTAGTGAATATGCATCTCATTCTCTCAATGAGGAGTCTTCCTGTTACGCTTACCTGACACACAAAGCCAGTGACTATTCTGTGAAAGCTGGAGTTCTTAAATCCAAATCCTTTCTCTCCTGTGCACAGGGCCCTGAAATTTTCAGCAGTTCGAGGGACAATATTTGAAAACAGCTCCATGGTTATGTGTCCGAGAGGTTCATCATCGGCAGAAACTTCAAAATACACAACGGGGTTGGTGTCCTTTGACAGTCCTGCTGCCAGAGATAAGTGTCCCTTCTGTAGTTCTGAAAGGTTTAGCTGGCATTCTTCAAACCTCCTCTTGAAAGAATTAGCCAATTCTTGGCTTTTAAATCTGACTGCAAGTTGTTCTACTTTTACTTCACCATCTGAAAATAAATCCGAGAAGAGGTGTCTTTAGCTGTATTTAGTATAGTCAGGAACAGATAGCTTTAGTCTTATATAGTCTCCAGAGAAAAACCAAGCCACAGATGACATAGAAAAAAACCAAAACACATCAAAAAAAGCCCACTACTCACCAGCATAATCTGTGGCTGTCCAAATTAAAGCATTGTTTGATGCATCAGAGGGCACCAAGTTCATTTCTTTGGTGATGACATGGTTTGCACAGACTTTAAGAACTTGATCCCTTCTCATGAGGACTCTGTAATATTTCTTCTGGGTGTGGAAGAGGATCTTTATCTCTCCAACACCACGCTCCTTCCACTGAGTAGCATCTCTGTCCCATCTGTAAAGTTTTGCCCTCTCTTTGAAGAGAATTTCTTCATCTTCTTCTCCAGATTTTACTTCCACCTAAAAAAATAGCACAGTAGAATACCTGTGATTTCCCAGAGAGCTGCTGTCACTAACAATATTTAATATTACATACACTTATGATGATCCTGAAATATTACAATGGAAAGTTATTCAAAGTGTTCCTTTCTCCAACACCACATTCATCACACACTGAAATGAGTAAAACATCTGGCCTTTTCAGAATTTAAGAGCCCAACAATTCCACTGTTTGAGATTAATTATAGCATTGCAGTACCACTTTGCTATGCTGCGTATGGCTTTTGGTAGGTGTGTGTTGATTTTTGCTTTGGGGGTGGGTTTTTGTGAGGTTTTTTTGTGTTTGGGTTGGGTTTTTCTTCTTCTGTTCTGATCTTATTCAGATTTGCTGAATGAAGTGCACACTGAGAAGTGAAGATCCACACATTCCAGGTGTTACTTTTCCAACATCATTAAAGAATTTTATCCAGGCATTTGAACAGAATAAAGACCAACCGAGTATAACAAACTGAGGTCTGACAGCCCTATCTCCTCCTCACTTTACATATGCATATTACTGATTACCTATGACATTACTCCTTTAGTAAACACATCTTCCCAAGGTAAGGAACACTCAATAGAACTAAGAGAAGTACACAACTAACAACTATTTGTAGAAGGAGAAATGAAACTTAAGGGAAGAAAGCAAGCCATAAATGTCATAATATAACACAGATGAACAAAGGAATACAAAATTTTGAAGGTGGTTGAAGGCACATTTCAATCTTCATCAGATTTTTGTTCAAATTAAAGGACACTGCATACTGTTTGTGGTCTATATGTCTTGCTTAATAATTATACTAACGAGTAATTATATTATTTACAGGAAAGTCAGACAATATGACTATAGCATCAGAAAAGTTTGAAATGGTTATTAGACACACTAAGGCTAAATACCAAATCAAGACATGAAAAACTGCATGAAGCCTCACCAGTAAGGTTCTCCTATTTCTTGAAAAATAATTTATTTTCAAACTAACAAAATTAGTTCCCTTAGCCTTCAGATGACATTAATTCTACTACATTTTTATTGCTTAGTGATTCCTAGAAATCTCTTGCCCAGCACGGCATGTTGCATAGCATGCTGGCATGGTGCTCTCAGAATCAGATTGGTAGGGGTTGGAAGGGACCTCTAGAGATCATAGAGTCCAACCCCCCCTGCCAAAGCAGGTGCCCTACGCAAGGCTGCACAGGTAGGCATCCAGATGGCTCTTGAAGATCTCCAAAGAAGGAGACTACACAACCACTCTGGGCAGTCTGTGCCAGTGCTCCGTCACCCTCACCATGAAGAAGTTCTCTCTCATGTTTGAGTTGAACTTTCTGTGTTCTACTTTTTGGCCACTGCTCCTTGTTCTCTCACTACTCACCACCGAAAAGAGTTCGGGCTCATCCAGTTGCCTCCCACAGTTTAGATATTTATAAACACTGATCAGATCCCCTCTCAGCATTCTCTTCTCCAGGCTGAAGAGATCCAAGTCTCTCAGCCTCTCTTCACAAGGAAGATGCTCCAGGCCTTTTATCATCTTTGTTGCCCTCCACTGGACTCTTTCCAGGAGATCCCTTTCTGTCTTGAGCTGGGGAGCCCAGAACAGGACACAGTACTCCAGATGGGGTCTCCCCAGGGCAGAGAAGAGGAGGAGAATCACCTCCCTCAACCTGCTGGCCACACTTCTAATGCATCCCAGGGTGCCATCTCACACAACTGAATCTACAAGTCATTGATACAAAGCCACAGCTGAGCTGTATCAGCACTCACAGTTGTTCAGTTCCTCCCCTTAGTTTTCAACTTACCTCTGGTAAGGACACAATTGGCTCAAAGTGGATATCGTCACTATGTACCACCTCATCATCACTACCACCTGCATCTTCATCTGCTTTACGGGCTGTGTCTCCAAATACAGCTGCTCCAGTATTTGCCCATTTGAAGTTTTTATCTAAAAGTGAGAGTTACATTTTGAACTTTGTACAGTTTTTTTTCATCCTGACAAAAACCTGCAGAAAGGTGTTGTTAACTGATCAATGAATAGAAATTTTGTACATGAAGGTGCATTGTACAAAGCAGAAGTCCAGCTGAGCGTCTGCCTCAGACTAGTTTAACTCACCTTTAGAGCCAAAAGCAAAGTCTCCAGAGTTTTTGGAAGCCAGATCTGCAAACGACAAGCCTGCAGTGTTGCTGAAACCAAAGATGATTCTGTTTTCTGTCAAATAAGAGGGGAAAGTCAAAGGGTTTTTTATGCCTTTCTTCAAGAAAATGCCTTTAAAGCCTTATAGTCAAAAGAATAAACTAGAGAAGTCTCTACAGTATTTTTACCATACAATAAATTAAAACTTTCCACGACACTTGTCATAATGACAGTAATCTATCGTGGTTTAAAAAGATAAGGGCCAAAGACTGCGTTAGATTGTTTCAGCATGCTACTTCTGTGCAGATCCACAGAGCTCTAATAAGTGTTCATGCAGTATTTAACAGTAAACTAACGAAAGTACATGCTATATAAATTATACAGAGACTAGCATTGCTCTGCAGTAGTGCCATTTGAACATACCAGAATTTGATGCATATAATTATTTCAATCCCCAGTCACATTTTTATTAGATTGGTATTCATGCTTCTAATTCAGAACTGGTACTACTCCCCTCTGAGGCAGCAACTACATCAGAAAAATTAATCTACAGAAAAGCAGACTTATATTTCTTTAAAAAAAACACACCACAAAAAAATCCCACAACCACACCCAACAACAAAAAACCAAAAGATACCCCTGAGCTTACCTTGTGTTGATTCTGAAGAGTCTGAATCACTTTTTTTAGTAGTCAAGTCTACAGGTTTGTCATCAGCTCCTGATAAAGACTGTGATACATGCACAGTTTCTGTGGTGGAATCTGGTTTTTCATTGCTGGTAGCTGACTGGACAAATACTGTCACCTTGCTGGTTGATGGAGTAGGTACTTCTTCCTTACTGGTACAGACTAAGTCAGTTGAGCTGGTAACCTCATTCTCCTGAGATTAATAGAAAAGTAAAGCAATAAGCAAAGCTAGAAGAACCTTTTATCCAAACCACCTCCCTCAGGAGATTATTAAGTCATTTTAGGGAAAAAAAGGAATACCAAGAAAAAAATGTTGCAAGTTTTCTGAAGTTTTTCATTAGACTTACACACAGGATGTTAACTTGACAGGACACTGAAGTAGTATGCTTTCAAAAGAAATATTATTACTTTTTGAAATCAATTAGTCCTTATATACACACATTAGGAGTTACTAGCCAAAGCAGTTTATGAGAATAGCTGTACCTCCTTTCTCCCCAGGGAATTAAGCTTCCATTTCAGTGTTGACAAAGACTTGAGGCACAGCAGCAAACAAGTCAAATTTCTCACCAGGTGAAAATTATGTAAAGCCTCACACATATAGGAAGTAGTTGTACAAGTTTAATGACAAAGAGTTCCATAAAGATTTAGTTCTTACTTTAGTTTCTTCTATTTTAACTTCTGTCTGAAGCTCTTCTGGACTGTCATCCTCAGTATCACTGCTGACACCACAGACAGATGTAGAAGGAACCTGCAGAGTTTCTGCTTCAGCCTTCTCCTGAGGAGTTGTTTTCTCTTCCCAAGCAGCAACACACACTTTTTCATTGTCACTTTCTTTTTTCCCTGTGATGCCTATTCCAAAGAATAAAAATGAGTGGAAAATAGCCAGGAAGGCAACTAAATACTGAAGTACTTTTTGGCACCTACATTATAAAATAACGTCATGACAGCCACAGCACCTTGAAGTAAGACTTCAAGAGTTTTTTCAAATAGCATTACTACTTAAACAGCAGAAGCTAAGACTAACTGAAGTCCACCCGACATGACTATAATTGGAAATTCATCATATTCGGTTTTCTACGGTTATCAGGGAATTGCCATGCAATGAAGAGTTCAATCTTGCACCTGCTGGCTTCCTTCCACATTTGCTCATATTTCAGATGGCTCAATACATACCACCGCTTTCCAGCACATATCTTCAAACATCCCTTAAATTCCACTTCTAGAACTATCTATGCAGATTTTCAGTTATGTCACGCTGCAGTCTGAGGCATAGCCAAAGCAGACAAACATAAGTAGCAAATTCAAGCTTCTACATCGGTATTTTAGTATACTAAATATCTTTTTTTTAATTGAACAATATTAACTCATAAGCTTAATTTAAATTGACTTAAATCTGCAGACTTACTATCTGCAGAAGTAAAATATTCACAGATGCAGACAAGTTTTGCCTTGTACAGTATCATGCCAAGCTGAATTCTTCATATTCAGAAGAAGGGGCTCAAGGTAAGACGACACTTTGATGCTCTTGTTTAAAAGCTACCTGAAATTTACATTTCTCATTCAGACACCACTTCACTGCTAACAGTTCAACATACTGAGCTTAAAGCTGTATTTTTGAGATGCAGCTTTTCTGCTCCCAGCATCAGTGATTCTAAAAACTCTCTCAGGAAAAATAGTTAATCTCAGTGCCTAAGTGTCCTTCAGATTTAGAACTTATGTTTCAGTATATAAGAAATTTTAATTATTGTGTTCTAAGACCTACCCTTTACAGGATCTTGCAATTTATTTTTCTCTTTTGAATTACTGGGATACAGTCTTCCATTAAGTTTCTTCACAGCTGTTTCATAGTCTTCATCTGAAATACAGGAAACAAGTGTAAGTTCTTAGGCATCCTCTACGAACAGAGAGGTCTGCGCTAAGCCCTTCCAACTACCAAGCCTAGCAAGCATACATAATTTCTGCTTGTTTTAAGAGTTCCCTGGGTCAGCAAGTAAACTCTCACTTCCTATTTTGCATACAGTGGGCTATTGACACTTTTCTCAGCCTAGATTGTTACATACGTGCTACAGGTTTTGTTTTCAGGAAACACATTCCTTATTGAGTGATTTTATTAGGAATGCCACTAAACAGAATTGGAAAGGAAGACCTTTTATAAAAAAAACTGGCAAGCTCAGATATCTGTGGGAGAGGGCTTGTCTTCTCCCGTTTTCTGTTGAATACAATGCTTCAGAACTTCCATTTAACATATTTGCTGCAGAATAAGTTATGAGTAACTTAGTTGCGATAATGTTTGATATAAAGTACTTCCAGTTTGAATGTTTGGAATTTGCTTTAGAAGAAAAATAAGCCATCAGTCCAGCATGTAGGCAACCTGAGCATATTCCCTTTTGATAAAGGCTGCCTTATATTTTTCTCTAAAAATAGTTTGAGCAAGAAATGAGACTAGGCTCAAGCATCCAATTATTTGCCTTACCTAACCAACTGCATCGGTAATATGAGTGTCAACACCCATAAGACATCAGTACAAGATCCCTTTAGTCATTCCCGGGCCTTCATTGTATACCATTCTGTCTTGAAGATCTGAGTGTGTATCTTTGCCCATAAGGAAGATGATAGGACCATTTCCCATCAGTCCAAACAAAAATATTCAAGTGTTTAATAGTTCTGATAGTACTCAGAGTATCTTGAGATGGAAGGGACACATAAGAATCACAGAGTCCAGCTCCCTGCTCCTCACAGGGCTACCTAAAACTAAGCCATACGACTAAGAGTGTCATCCAGACACTCCTTGAACTCTGACAGGCTCAGTGCCATGACCACTGCCCTGGGGAGCCTGTTCCAGTGACCAACCACCCTCTCAGTGAATAACCTTTCCCTAGATGTCCAACCTGAACTTCTCCTGACGCAGCTTCATTCCCCTTCCTTGTGTCCTGTTGCTGGTCACCACAGAGAGGAGATTAGCACTCCCTCTCCACTGACCACCTTAAGGAAGGTGTAGGCTGCAATGAAGTCACCCCTCAGCCTCCTCTTTTCCAAGATGAACAAATCAAGTGACCTCAGCAGTTCCTCAGAACTCTGACCATCGAGGCCTTTCACCTGGACACACTCTTAATAGTTTGATGTCCTCCTTATAGAGGCATCCAAACTGCACACAGTGCTCCAGGTGGGACCAGACCCGTGCACTATACTACACCCTTTCCCCACAGAAAGGCAACACAAAGATTAACTTTGGCACTCCTTACCATCATCCTCGTCACTCACGTATCCAGGCTTGTTCTTGTAGCAGAAGAATGTTGAAGGTAGCTTGAGAAATCCAGCAAGAGCTCTCTGTTCAGGGGTAGGTGTTAACTCATAAACTATCACAACCTCATCAGATTCAACATGTTCTGACGTCGTCTTCTCAGCTTTTCGCAGAAATTGAACAAACCATTAAAACAAAATAATATCAGAACTGTGAACAACATTAACCCCTCATCGCCATTATTACAGAACTGAATTAATTCTAAGGCAGTTTGAAATACATCTGGAGCCTACACATTTTCTGTTGATTCCCAGGAAACAATACATCGAAGTTACAGGATACTAGGACTGAGCATCCACTTAAAATCCAAGAAATTTTAACCTGCATGCCCAACTATATGCTGTTCTATTGTCTTTAGAATTCAAGTATCAGAACAGAAACAAGCCTGCATCTTTATACTGTTACAAGGATTATTTAAGTCCTCAGGTCAACCAAATACTACTATGGAGAAGAAGGATATACATATCATCTCTAGAGGTATGGGGGCAAACTTCAGGCCTGAAAAAAGTGAAGTTCTACAGCAACATTTCCTATTGCATTGCTTAAAAGTGCTGCAAGTTCTAGAAAATCTTAAACAGCAATTTATTTCAGATTACCTATGGGAAAACCGAGCTTTTTATTACCTAATCTCAATTTACCGTAATAGCTGTTCCTGAAACTTCTATTGTTACAAAAATAAAGTAATTTTTAGTTCCACCTTGCTGAATAGCAAAAATACATACTGCTTTCAGCTTAACTAGCTTTTCCAGCAAGGACAAATATCACTATCAATTTTATTATATAGCTTTTTCTTCTCTCTCCTTCAACATTAAGCTGTCCCATTCCACTCGTATCGAAAAACAATGCGTAATCAAAGGTCAAAGCTGAAAGCACAGCCTAGAGCAAACTGCAGAAAAACATATGGCTATAAGAACAAGGAGACAGATTTGGAAACAAAGATTTGAGTTGATTATGAGAGAATGCAAACAAAGAGGGAGGATATACCAGTTTAAACATCACATTTTTTTGTTTGTAAGAATTGTTACTATTTGTAAGAATCACCCCATAAGCCCATCAATATCCATGCAGCTGCTCTAAGAACCATTTGATTCTTTAGTAAGTCAAACTATTTGATAACATCCTCCAGGTTTGAGTCAAACTAGTCAGCAGAATTTGAAGGGTGCTCTCAAAAGCTCACTGTTCTTTTCATTAGAAAATCCTTGATAAGTTTGCAGCACAATGCCGTCAGTGAGAACCTAAGTCTTCAACTAGGAACCAGACTACTACTCAGTTCCTGAGGAACATTGCTTTTCCTACTCATGCAATTTGATATTCATCACTGCAAGAGGAGACAAGGACAGAAGTGTAATGTTTATAGACATGCTCCTTGATCCTCTGACACAACTCACATACTAAAATAAATCTGCTTTTTAAAAGTAGTTTTCCCACTAGTATCTTCCAGTAGATTAAGAGCAATATAAAGAATAGTAGATAAAGGGCAAAATCTAAAGTACTAGTTCAAATCAGTCTTTTCTGAAGTGTTCCCTCCACAACCTTTGCCCTGATTACAAGTTATTACCTGATAACAAGTTAATAATTGCAGGCATTTATATACCAGAGCATAGCTCAAACCCACTAAGAGCAGAGAGTCCTGTAGAATAATCTTTTCTGCTCATTTTTTTTATTAAAATCTCAATAGCTCTTCTGAGCCTGTATAAAGTAAATGTAGGATAAAATTCTTAAACAGCAAATTTCGAAGTTCATAACGTGTCAGCAGGCTACAAATGTTTTCATATATTTTCTCAGAATTTTATGCAAAAAAACCTCACTAACTAGTCAATTTAGAAATGAGGAGTACATCTAGTGCTATCAAGGTATGTAGGTATCCTGCGTATTAGCATGTGTTTTATTCACTCAATTAAGCAAATGTCTGAATTGGACTGCGTAAGTTTGTACCAAGTTCAACACAGAGATTTAAGTGAGGAGTATTTAGTCTTACAGCCATTAAGTGTTACAGCAAAACCCAACTTTCCTTAGCATCAGAGAATTTTCAAAAATGTATCTTAAAAAAGAAATCTTCCAAAGGCAGTCAGGTAGATGGTAAAAGTGAGAGCTTCCTTTAACCTGAGCAGTGTAAAGCTAGCCTGAAGACCCTGGCCACAGATTATATAGTCCATCATATCTGACAGCATTCCCAAAGAATTATCATGCAGACTCTTTCAGGAGCCTTTGTGCAAAGTACCTCAGTAAGAGAAATACATTAAAAAGTCACTTCAGACTGATCCACAGGTAGAGTTCTCCTTTAAACTGATCTATCAAACACTGGATTAAGATTCTAGGGTTCCAAACATGCACTCAAAGTGACAAAAGGGTTCAACAACAAAAGATTAAGATTACAACATGTATTCACCCTCAGAATATTAAGACTAAGCAAGATGTTCAGTGGTTTAGTTAAGTCACTTTCTACTCACCCTCCCCACTCATTCAGGTTAAATATCTCTTCCAAGGCAGCTATGAAAACCAAGAGCCATGCATACACACAACATTAAGAGACTGCTGGTTTTTTGATAATAAAAACTTTCTACTCAGGGGGAAAAAGATCCACACAGAACATCATTAGTATATGGAAAGAAGAAAATAAAGAACAATTCCATGCACAACAGTTCTTTTCACTGTGTGTTATATTTTTGCTTTTGTTTCAACTGGCATTAAGACCAGGTAGGCCTAAATATCTAACTAGTCACTGATTTTTTTTATCCCTCACATATATCAGTAAGATAGTCACTGATGTAAGAGAAAAACACCAGAGTTCAAACCTTAATGTACCTAACTGATACAGTAACAAGCAACAGACCTAACTGATTCAGACTTGTAAAGTACTAATAGAAAGTGTCGTGACCTCACAAAGACTTTAGTACTTCTGCATGGAGGTGCAGAACTACTATGAGATTACATTTATTTTTAATGCTGCTCTAGCACAACTCAGAAGCTGCTCCCTAAAAGATGCTCCCTGTGAGAAATCCTCAGATTATATTTGCTTGAATAGGCTTGAAAACTTAATTTAGGAAAGACTTGTCAAACTCATTTGCTACTAAGTCAAAGCTCAAAACAAAGCCACCAAAAAGCGATGCTGAGGACAATTATCAACTGTAAATAAGTCGCTATGTAAATAATCATACACTAGTTACCAGAAAAGTAAAAGTGAAGAACAGTTTAAAGTACCAGAAAGGCATATTTGTTTGGTTGGGTTTCTTTAACCACCAAACACCCTTACACACTCCCAATGTAAGAACCAGATCAATTTGAGGTAGTAAAAATTCTTGCCTGTATGCACTGGCACAGAATGCTTAATCATTTCAGACTAGGGACATGGAATGATGGAAATAAAACTGAATTGTTAATAAACTCCATGCACAGGGATGCTTAAACACAGAACAGGTGAATTTAGATTATATATACAGAATGGGAGCTCAGCATTTAAATAACAGCTTCTCTAGAAATACAATTTTGGAAAAATGGTGTTTAAAAAGGTTTAAAATGTCATTCCAATGTAAGACACTAACATTAGAGGACTGTCTTGTGCAGACTAGAATAAAAATTTGCTTTTTAAATTTAAAATGCTGTCAAACTGTGTAAGTTGAGTATGCTTACAGAATCACTATTAGAAATGTCTTTAGAACAACATATAATCAAACTAGAAGCTGTAAGTTTTGGTTACAGGTTCTGAATGTAAACAAATTGGTTACTCAAAAGCTTTCTGACCAGCCAAGGTAGACTTCATACTCTATGTGAAATATATGCACATAAGCAACAGCTAAGGAGTTGGTTCTCTCATTTCTATGTGCTCCTTGTTTTTAAAAGTACAATAGTTAACAAAATTAATTCAGTTTCCTGATTACCAGTATTTCCAACAGAGAGGTTAAACACATTCAAGCATTTTACTGGATAACCTGTCTTGAGATCTTCAAGCATATTTCACTGAAGTCAAAGACCTCAGGTACTAAGATGTATATTCCCTAAAAACAGCAGAAGAATATAATTTCTTCAGTAAAGGGGAAACTTATAGATCCAGCATGCACATCCAGTAAAACTGTGACAGAGAAGTGCAAGACAGACGCCCTCAGAAAACAAGGCAAACAGAAGCCAAAAGCTTAGACAGGGCCATCCATTGTGCTAGTTCATATTAACATACTAAGGACTAGAGACATTCTCCAATAGGACAAATACAGTAGTCAGACACACAATTTTAAGTACTCTTCTTCAGCATGCATGTTAATCGTAAGGATTATCAAACCAACTGCTTTGCCACAGTTGGGTTACCGTCCATGCCTCCTAAAGTGTTTTTAATCACACAGCCAGTGCAGTATGTAAATACCTTTACTATCAGGTTGCAAGGAAGATGTGCTTGTCCAAAAGGCCATTGGATTAGATTTAAAAAGGCTAAAATTAAATCCTAAAGAAATAAATTGTTTGGATATAAGTGTTTATCTGGAATTTTAAAAGGGTAAAACAGACTTATCTATGTTGTGGAAGCATTCCATAGTCATATTTCACAGTAGGAAATGTCATCTGTTAATTCTACACAAGCTTGTTCAACCCACGTGAATAGACTGCAGCTACTATCTTCTGCCACATCACTTCATGTACTTTAGTTAATAAACAGACAGTATGTCTTCATAATTCTGAAACCAGTATGTAAATTAAAAAAAAACATTATCTGATTAAACAGTCTTGAACTGATGGGAAGAAGCACGTGAAGCCTTCAAAGAGAACGAAGATAAGCCCTCCACCATTAAAATGCTAGTAAATCCCATTCTTCTCAGAGACACAGCACATCTTTTCCAGACAGTGTCAGAAACTGCTTTAACTGAGGATGTAACTACATGATCTCTTCTCAGGCTAAGGAAAGAGGCTAACAGCTGGTGTTATTTAAGCTACACGTCTGAAACTGCAGAGGCAATTAAGACTTCAAGCAAATGTACACAGAGTAGTTTTAGAATACCCATCCGTTCAATCATGGGGATAATAGAAGTTTTAGTTGAGGCATATATTTGCTGTTATACTTTACCAAACAGAGCAAAGACCCAGGTACTTACAATACCAACCCAATTACCTATTTTAAGTCTCAAAAAGTGAATCCACAGCTCCTTCTTTAAACACTTAAGATTCAGGTACAGCATTTCACAGTTGTATCTCCTACCTGAAATCCCTTTTCTCACTAAGGAACAAAACTCCATCCTGCATACTTTTGTTTTTATATGAAAATAATTGACTTAAAACTCACCCCTTGAACTGAAACTATCAAGAACTTGTGAAGATGTACCTCCATTAGAACTGAGAGAAACTACATATTATTGAGATAGTAATGAATAGCATAGAGATGACTGCTTAATAAATTGTCTAGTTGAATAGATTACTAGTTCAATTGACACTCACCTTTTTCAAGAATTCTAAATGAGAAGTTAGAGGGTCCATCTTGTGCTGAAGTAGGCAAGCTGTCTACCTTGCTGTCTAGAGGCTTCTGAGGAGTACTAGAGCTTTTTGGTGGTTCAGAGACTTCCAGTTCTTTCTGTGCTGTGTTCTGAGACACTGGAATATTGTCTTCACTCTTTCTTGGAGGATTAAAGCTGAAGCCAAAGAGAGAACTAGTGGCTGAAGTATTTCCAAATGTGAATGTCTTTGATTTTTCATTGTTGAAAATGCTCTTGACAGATTCGGATCCGAATACAAACTTTGGAGGAGAAACCACCGTTTTTGTTGGCGTTTCAGAAGTGTTTGACACCTCCGAGACTTCTACAGTTACATCAGAAGTATCATCACCATGGCTAAGGTCAGTTCTCTCTCTGGTAGTTTCTTCTAGTACAGCTACAGCATTTTTACCACATGGAGATTCCTTCGGCGTATTGGCACGAGAAGAAAGAGGTGTTATCAGCGTGTCTCTCTCCTGGGCATGCTTTGCTTCATCAAAAATTTGCTTAAATGAGTCTGCAACATCTTGGAGCTTGAATCGCACAGCTAGTAGTTCTACTTTCCTTTCCCCATCTGCAAAGTCACAGGCAGTCCATACCCACGCTCTATCGGATCCTTTCATTTGTTGCATATTCATATCTGGTGTTATTCTGTGATTAGCACAAAGTTTTAGTACCTGGTCCCTTCTCATTACTATACGCACTTGTTTGTTGTCGTAGTTCTGTAGTATCTTGATATCACCAATACCTCTCTCCTTCCACTGATTAGCATCTTTGTCATATCTGTAGAGCTTAGCTCTGTGACTGAAGACAACTTGCTCATTTTCCTCACCACTGGTCACTTCCACAAGGTCAGGCAGAGGCACCACAGGTTCAAAGTACTGCCCATCTCTTTCTTCTTCTTGAGTAACATCAGAGTCTTCATCTGTGCCTACTGATGTTCTACTCTGGTTCTGTTTGGCAGGAGATTTGGATGGGCTCAAGGCAGATTTAAAGCTGAAACTAAAACCTGTGGTAGACTCTCCAAATCTAAACAGATTTTTTCTTACAGGACTACTTGCAAGAGGTGATGCATACACAGAACTACTTACACTGTCATCCAATGCTTCTTCGCGCAAGTCATAATTATCCCACTCCAGAGTAGGCCCAGTACTTTCAGCATGCGGCCTTATAACTAGATCAGAAGTACCACTGGCACAAACCGAGTTTACATTTTCCTCTTCTGACAGTTTAGTTTTGTCATCTGTCAGAAACGTTTTGAGATCTTTTAAGCCACACTTCATTTCTTCTGCTTTCTGTATAAGTTGAGCTGTCCTACCTGTATCAACAAGCTTATGAGGTGTCTGTAGTGGTATATCTAGTAGTAGTCTCTGACATTCTTCAAACTTCTGTTTGAACTCCTCAGCCTGCTCCGGCGTCTTGAATTTTGCTGCCAGTTTTTCCAACTTTGCATCATCGTCGGAGAAGTCATTGGCCATCCAGACCCATGCTTTGTCTGAGCCAGACAGGCGTTTCAAGTTCATCGTTGTTGTTATCCAATGATTTGCACACACCTTCAGCACCTGCTCACGCCGCATCAATATTCTTACTTTGCCATTAACTTCATTTTTAAGTATCTTCAGGTTGCCCACCCCACGTTCTTTCCACTGGCTTGTTTCCGAATCAAACCTGAACAGCTTTACTCTTTGGGAGTATAACACTTTCTCATCTTCCTCTCCTGTAAATGGTTCTACTTTTTCAGGCATCTGAACTATAGGTTCAAAATGGATATCATCACTGTCCTCTGTCTTATACACATCATCATCCTTCTCACCAAGGTCAGCAGATGTGTTTGCTTTATGATCCGTTTTAGAAACCTGTGAAGAAAACAGCTTTTCATCTGCATCTGGAAAGCCTTTGAAGTTAGGGTCTTTTTTGCCAAACTGAAAGCTGTCCTTGTGAGCACTTTTTGCAAGATCGGCGAAAGTAAAAGTGTTGCTATTTTGCCCAAAAACAAAGTCACCTTTATCCTTGTTTGCCGTTTCTTTAAACTGGAATGTAATTCCACTATCTGAGGGCAGTTCCTTTTTGTCTTTTTCATCAGTGCTTTTTAAGAAGCCAGTTGTACACTCTTTGGATGGCTCATCTTTCTTCGTCGTAGTTTTACTAGGCTCCTGTATCCCAAATTTAAATCCGTCTGGAGGCACTGGCATTGAAAAGCTAAATCCTTCCTTTGCAGGCTTAGCTTCAGTGTCAGAAGGAATCTGAAATGTAAACGATCGTGTCTTGCCTTGCTCAGCATGACCAAACTCACACTTAAAGGCTGTTCCCAACTGTCCTCCTTCGCGTTCAGACAACTGACTTTTCAAGCCAAAAGTAGGAGTTGATGAAGCATCGCCAGCAGCCTTACTAGATGGATTTGGCATTTGGCAGGCTATGCAGGCTGGTGAAGAACCTTCATTCCTGACAAGACAAGTACTACAATCCCACTGCCCTTCCTTTTTAGCAAAAAGCCCTTCAAATCCATTTTTCTGTGGCTTACTTGCACCAGCAATGGAACCAAACCTGGGAGCAGGGGATGCCTGAACAGTAGGTATAGGCACACTTGGTTGACTCTGTGAGTTAGGATTCTGACAAGAAGGAGAGTTCGCATCTTTTGCGTCATTTTGGATTAGGGGTACAGAGCAGTCCCACTGACTTTCTTTTTTAGAAAAAGCAGTTCCAAAGTCATTTTGAATAGCCTTTGGAGCAATTGCTTGGCCAATTTTAAAGGGAGTTTGTTGACCAGATACCTCTGTACTTGTTTTGTTTGGATTCTGGCAGGCAACACACTTAGAAGCAGTGGGTTCGTTTCTTGCTAAACTGACACCGCAGTCCCACTGACCTTCCTTTTTAGGAAAAGCAGATCCGAACTCATCCTGCACAGTGCTACCACTGGCTTCGCAACTTGCGGCAGATTCAGTTAATGGGGCACCACGTGTTTCCCACGTATCTGAATTTGGACTTTGACACGATACACAATTCTTTGCAGTCGCTTCATTCGGAACTAAACATACTTTACACTCCCATTGATCCTTCTTCAAGAGATGCTGCCCAAACCCACTAGAACAGGTTTGTGGGGCTTTCTTTCCAAATGAAAAAGACGTAGGCTCAGATGCAGTTGATTGAGCTGCAAGGCTGCCTTTGCTATCAGATTCACTGCTCACCCCATCTTTCGGGAACTGAAATCCAAAGTTCAGGGTCCCAGAACTGGATCTGCTGGGCTCCTTGATGTCCTGATTTGTTGTTTCTCTTGCAGTCCCACTATTCTGAGTCACGGATGTGTCAACATTTGATCCCAAGGTTTTTAAAATATTCTGACACTCCTCAAATTTACTTTTGAAAAGCATAGCTTCCTCAGGTGTTTTAAATCTAATTGCAAGCTGTTCTGGTTTTGGTAACTCATCTGCATAATCTAAAGCATGCCATACAAATGACTTATCTGATCCAGCATTTGGAGTTAATTTCATATCAATATTTATGTAGTGATTTGCACAGATTTTCAGCACTTGGTCCCGTCTCATTAAGAGACGAAATTTGCCAGATACTTTATGTTTCAGAATTTTCACATTTCCAATACCCCTTTCTTTCCATTCTTTAGACTCTGCATCGAAACGAAACAGCTTGGCTCTGTTGCAGAAGAATTCTTCTTCATCTTCCTCACCAGTCTTCACTTCGATCTTGTCAGGGAGCGGCACCACAGGATCAAAATGAGGACCATCATCATCTTCATCTCCACCATGGGTGCTTCCTCCCTCTGTCTCATGACTTTTATTGGCCAAATCCGAATTTGAAGTCATAAATACAGGCTTGCTTGGTTCTTGGACACTAAACATATCGCTCTTCTCAAAACCCAGGTTTTTGTGTGCATTTTGTTCCATGCTTTCTCTAAAAGAGATGCCTGGAATATGTTTATTGCTAAAACTGAAGACATTTTTTTGACTATTTGTGTGATCGTTAACTGTTCTTTGTTCAACGTATCTATCATCCTGTAAAGTTTTATCAGATGTCAGAAGACCCAAGAGGCTTTCGCTGCTATTGAAAGGCGCATTAGCAGGCTGCGTTGCAACTTGAAGAGAAGAAAAGGTGAAGTCTCCATCATTAGACTTGAAGTTAGTGTTGAATTTAAAAGTTGTTGGCTGACTCGACTGTGCTGGTGTTGGCAGAGATGTTTTTGATCCTTCTGGTGTTCCCGACTGTCCAAATTTAGATTTCGAAGACTCCAATGCTTTTGATTCTGCTACGAAATAACCTGGCCCAGGCAAGGGTGGGTTTGTGCTTACTGGTGGAACACTGTAATTGCAGTAATCATCACCCCTATGAGGAGAAATGAGTCTAGTAGCAGGAGAATCAAAACGCAGAGATGTGCTATAGATTTCTTGGGAAAACATACAAGCAGAAGTGTTTTGGAGAGGTGGTGTATGCATCGGTTGTTGATAAGCATATATATGTTGCTGAGGTGCGAGTCGGTTCATGCCGTAGAGAGGAGCCTAAACAAAAAGCAGAAAACTATTACTTTGCTTATTATGGTAACGTAGAAGACTAAGTCTCACTGTACTGAAGCCCACATAACTAATTTTAACTCGGTTTAAACTACTTAGTTTGAAAGGGTATTTGAAAACAAACACTGAAAAGAGGGACAGAAGATAGAATCATAGAATCCCTACAGTTGGAAAGCATCTCCGAGATCATCAAGTCCAACCGTCAACCTAACACCACGATTCCTACTAGATCATGTCCTGGAGTGCCATGTCTACAGTTTTTTGAATGTCTCCAGGGACAGCGATTCAACCAGCTCTCTGGGCAGTCTGTTCCAACACCTCACTACTCTTTCCAGGAAGAAGTTTTTCCTAATATCCAATCTAAACCTCCCCTGGCACAACTTGAGGCCATTCCCTCTCGTCCTGTCGCTTGTTACTTGGGAGAAGAGATCGAGACCC
>VWZZ01002139.1:0-13992 GCA_013399095.1 Psophia crepitans | reverse complement strand
TTGGCTTTCTTGGCCACCTGGGCACACTGCTGGCAAGACGAGTAGGTTGGGTGGTTTTTTAAATGAAAAAAGCCTTGAAAAACCCATTCTCTTTTGCCATACTACTTTGGGCGGAAGAAAGTGATATTACACATACCCATATACTATTGCAGAATCCTAGAATGGTTTGGGTTGGAAGGGGCCTCAAAGACCATCTAGTTCCAACCCCTCTACCATGGGCAGGGACACCCTCCACTAGACCAGGTTGCCCAAAGCCCCATCCAACCTGGCCTTGAACACTGCCACGGATGGGGCATCCACAGCTTCTCTGGGCAACCTGTTCCAGTGCCTCACCACCCACACAGGGAAGAATTTCTTCTTAACATCTAATTCTCCCCTCTTTTAGTTTAAACCCATTCCCTCTTGTCCTGTCACTCCATGCCCTTGTAAACAGCCCCTCAGCAGCTTTCCTGTAGGCCCCCTTTAGGTACTGGAAGGCCGCAATTAGGTCTTTCCTGAGTCTTCTCTCCTCCAGGTTGAACAACCCCAGCTCCCTCAGCCTGTCCTCACAGGAGAGGTGCTCCAGCCCTCTGATCAACTTTGTGGCCCTCCTCTGGACTCCTCCCCAACAGCTCCATGTCTTTCCTGTACTAGAGGCCCCAGAGCTGGACGCAGTACTCCAGAATCACCTCCCTCGACCTGCTGGTCACCCTTCTTTTGATGCAGTCCAGGACATGGCTACCTATGTGGACTGCAAGCTCACATTGTCAGCTCATGTTGAGCTTCTCATCAATCAACAGTTATGCTGGCTTTTCCTCCCAAACCCCATATCCCAAAAGTTAGGCAGAAAGATAAGTTATCAGTTTATCCTTAGCAGTCCGATTTTACCAAATACTATATAAGGAACTGCAATTACATCCAACTACATACAGAATCAAAACCAGTCATTTATTTTCATCACTGGAAGTAGTTTAAGTGGATAGATTTGTTCTCACCTTCGTTGGTGTTACATTGGTTGCGGCAGTTCTGAGAAGATACTGAGAGTTATAGGCAGGTGACTGGCTGTAGTAAGCAGATGGGCCAGTGGTAGCAACTAAAAGGGAACATCAAAAAGTTGATGTTTTTGCTGTTTTGAACACTCTCCCCAACAATCAGGTTTCATAATGAATCATTAAAATATTTCTGCGGCATTTAAGAGTTTTACTTAGTTTAGCTAAGCATTTAGATAAAAATGCTGTAACTTACCTGTTAACGGAGCTTCATGAAGATTTTGTGCTCTCTGATAACCCTCTGACATTGTATTTGTTCCATAGCTTTCAGTAGGCCATCGATGAGATGATGCATTTGAGTTGGAATTATTAAGTTTCATTTCCTGCATTTCATTCTGTCAAGACAGTGTGCCAATGAAGAGCGCAAGTATGTATTACATATGTATTTGTAGAAGATAGGGAATGATCACTATTTTTCTATTTAAAACCATGTTCAACCTTGTTAAAAAAATATATAGAGAGGTCTGTGCCAGAACCATACAAGATCTGCCCTACTAACATTGTGTTCTAAACCCAGGAATAAAAAAAAGAAAACACACACAAAAAAACCCACTCCAAAACAGAGCCAACTGGATGAGAACCACGCTGACAAGAGCAGAACTCCTTATGCATGCAGTCCTTAGAAAGGTTGACTCTGCACCCCTACCCAAGTCCCAAATAAAAGTTTTTAAGCAAAAATTTGTCTTGCACTTAGACAAATGCTTACAGGAGGTCATTCCACTGATTTAAGTAGAGTACTAGGAACTGTGAGCTACGATCACTAAGTCCCTCCCATAAATAAAAGGCCAGCTGTTTCCCACTGAGTACGGTGACAAAATTGTTTACCTTTAAAGCTTCCACTTGCTGACAGATCATCTGAAGTATAGATCTGTGATCTTCTGCCCACTGAGGAGGGGTTTTAGGAGAAAACTAGGAAAAAAACAAAGGTAGTTAATTGGATCTTGTGAATTTTTATTCAAGGGTAATGATTCCCTGAAATAACAGCTGGCTAACATACCTTGTAGCTCTTAGTTGGAGAAAGCGAAAACTTAGGTGGTGATGGAGTGGAATGTTTCATCTCTGAATTTACAGCTTGTGACAGACCATTCCTGAAGGCAAGGCTTCCCTCTTCACCATTCTCACCAAGTTCCTGGATCACTGAGTCTAGCATTTCCCTCACAGTTTCAATAGACACTGGCAGCTAGAAAATTATTTGAAGCATGAGTCATGATTGCAGTTTTCCCTCAGAGCAAGACAGACCACATTCAGAATTCTCGCTGAACAATTCACAAGGTTTTCATTGCACAAATACTGTCTTTCCAGCAAAGCTCTAAATCTGTTAAGATTAACGTAACAGAACAATTCACACAAATATTAATTCTACTTTTTCAAACTATTGACCGCTACAAAAAGATAGTGACAAAAGTTGTTTGTTTACATTAAAGCTTTCATCCACAGAATACTCAGAAAATTCCTTGATCTGGTAGGTTACAGAAGTTACCCAGAGTTTTTCAACCCGTTGCTGTGAAGCAGGTTATTTGGCTTCAGTGACGAAACAAGTTTAACTTGCCTTAATGCAATGCCTGGTCTAACGAAAACTAACACACTGTTTCATTTTCAAACACTAACCAAATGCACTGCATCGTTTGAAATAAGTATTTAATGAAAGAACTACTTACTTTCTCACTTACTGACATATCTGAGGAGCTTTCCTCAATGATTTTCATTAGATAATGCCTGCTTTTAAAAAGATAGGTTTTATGTTGTTCTTGTTCTTCTGGCAGCATGGGATCATTTTCAATCTCTTCTGCCTTTCTTTGGAAGATCTAAAGAACAGGATGCAGATTAATTAGGGTCACTCAGAAAGGAGTTGAATAAAAGAAAGCATTTTGGGGTAATGCCCTTTACAAGCTTACCACAGCAAGATTCCAGTATGAAACCACGCTCTTGATAGCTTCAAATGCTAATAAAGCATCATCAGTTTTGCCGTCAACTGCATCCAACATTGCAAATGCTATACATGCCTCTTCTTCATATGCTGCAACCTCAAAGACCTACAAAGAGAGTGAAAGACAACTCATATCTAACAATGGAATGACACATCCATTATTATCTTTCTTCCTGTAACACAGGAAATAGAAATTTTACAGAAAATGGGTACTAAAGGCGTTCAGTGCCTTCTAATCATATACACAGTTTTAAAGGTAAGAATAAAGTTGTAAGGTGAGACTTCCCCCCCCTTTATCGGACTCTGACACTACAAAATCTGACCCTTAAAAGTTTTATGGTAATAACATGAGGAGTTGTACAATGCAAAGAAAAATCCCATGACTATGTAAGTTTCTGACACAGACCCTCTCTTACTTCAACCTTGGCTTAATTCATCTGTACCTGAATGTCTATGCTATGGAAGTGTCTGAAGAGAGGATCAGTAGGTTCAGGAATACTCCTCTTCTTTTTGATAGTTCCCAGCATAGGCAAAACTTTCTTCCAATAGTAGACACTTCGTCCAATGTATTCCTTCTGGTCATAGAAGGAGTTAAGGCTAGTGCCCTGGTGAAGAAGAGGGAATAGAAACACATGTTATTTCAACAAATTCAAGTCAAAGTGTTCTTCATACATGTCCTCCTCCTGTTTTCTTAAAAAGTTCCCAGAGTGCTTTTCTGACACTTGACATAAATCTCAGGGGGCAGGTGTGAGGGGGGCGTGTGTGTATGTATGTATATCTCAAGAGCTATGTAAAGTAACACACATGTAGAAAACACTACAGTTTAGTCACCCTATAAAGTACTGTCTTAGAACAAATAACTTGCCTGATTAAAAAAAAACCAGTTCTCAGCAATACATTCTCATCTGATTCCCTCCCACCCATTTATAACTTGGAAAATAAGAGAAAAAAAACACACCTCGGGTTCTACGTATTTAAAAATAACCTCAGCTTACTGTTTTTTGCAGGCTTTTTGCCCAGTGTATAATTAAGGCAGGTTGAAGGCCATGCTTCTCCAGTGTTCGCAGAATACTTATTCCATGCTGTACAATAAGCCTCAGTTTTGCTGCGGTTCCTGGTCTGAATGTCAGAAGAAACATTCCTTGATTAGTATTCCCTTTTTTTCCATCTGTTCACATGTCATTTGCTTGATGACTATAGCTCAGTTTTAGTCCTAACCTGCCTCTAGTTTAGAAATGGATTGTTAGAAACGAAAACTCCATTTTTCGAAATTTTTCAGGTGTATCAAGTCCCTACTACAACACAGTTTCAATGTCCAAAATATGTGAAAAAAAGAAATTTAATTTTACAATAACCTATTGGGACAAATCCAAGCTGCTGTAGCAGAAGCTGCCTAAAGGACTGGTTAAACATTTCCAAACTGAAAAAGCCTTACATTGTTTTTCTCTGAATAAGAGTACGAACGGCATCCCACCAGGATCTTTGCTTTTCGGTATAGAGCTGTTTGCACACCGGCAATGGTAAGAATTGAGGTTGATGTGCACTGTAGTGAGAATTAAACTTCTCTTGTAATTGTAAGTTGCTGGTGAATACAACCCCAAGCAGAAATACCTGGTTTTGTAAAAAGGAAAAAAAAATAAAAGGTATTAAATACCAGAAATGCACTGTGAAATTTCAGTTTTAAGAACCTGGAAAGTTTACTTACTTCAAGGTCCAACAGACAAATGGATTCGGGAGCATCCGTCTCAAGTCTTGATGTTTCTTGGGGCAAATGAAAAAGCTGCTTTAGCCATTTGCGCATTGGGGGTAAGACTGACATGGAGTTCCACTGCAAGCCAAGCCACACAAGGTGCTGCAGACTGCCATTGTGCATTCGAACAGCACCTATGGAAAAACAAAGATGGGTGCAGATGTTAATTTCCTACAGGCAAGGAAGACTTGTATCTGATTAAAGCTGGGTTTCACATTTCACTGTTAGAGCAGCCAACGATATCTTGCAGACCAAGCATCAAGATTCCAACTTTCACTTATGAAAGATTATGAACTTCAAAAAGCCAAACATATCAAGTAGACAGTTCATCTGAGTGCTCAAGCCATCAACCCCTTAGGCTTCTGATGGGGTGACGATCAGATTTCCTTTTACTTCCATCCTCACCATATTCAGCCCAACAGGTGACTATTTTTAGCAAACCTATTTACTACTTCAAAATCTTTACGGAACTATTCAAGAAACAGTTCTCCACTTTGCAATGAAATCTAAGTCTTGCCTAGGACACCAGGGCAACTTTGGAAAGCTATTCCAAGTATCTGTCTTCTATTGCAATACAAAGTATTTGTAGAAGAGCTTCTGGTACAGAAAGTTGTGTTGAGTTTCAGAACATAACAGCTCTTACCAATGTCGTATTTATTAAGCTCCACTTGCACTGGTGCTTGTGCACTGACATTTCCAATATCATCCGTGCCAATGAAAGATCTTTCCCTCGAAGCTCCACTCTCAAAAAGGCTATCGAACAACGTAAATGAGCCACTCTTGTTTGCAAAAGATTCCACAATCTCTTTAAAGAAGTCTTGCTTGCCATGGCTTAAATTCAGCAGCATATGACCTAGAAAAGAAAAAACATCACTTCATATATTTAAAGCAGTGAACGTAAGGAAAGTAATACTTGATATATTGGACTGTTCTTGCTACCAAAGGCCGGTTGGGAATCACTATTTCCCCTTATGAAACCTACAGATTGTTATGTTCTCCCTGTAATTAGGTCAGGGTTTCAGCACACAGGCTTCCCAAGCTTTTAGTGACAACAGTCCCAAGGCATTTGTAAATACAGTTCTTTGGGAAAACAAAGACATCTTATTATTACTGTTCTAGGGGCACTGCAACTGCCTTTTAAATAAGTAGCTGTAATACAAGTTGTCTCATCAAAATCCGTTCTGAAACAGTTGAAGCTGGTGCCTAGTGGGTTGGTTTGTTTTCATCTAGGCACAGCAAGAGTTTAACAACTGTAAAACTGTTTATACTTAGCAGCAAAAAGAGCTAAGCTGATTAACAAGTAAGAGGATGGAAAGGACAGAGAAACAGTAATATTTTCTTTTCCTCTTCAGTTTAACGATACTTGCAAAATAGTATCAGCAAGCAGAAGTGGTTTCCAGTAGATAAGAGACCATGTAAGTTAAATTCTATCTTGGCATGCTGGAGAGGCAAAAAGGAGAAAAAAGTACATTTGGAAAAAACCAAAAAAAAACCAAACCAGCAGAATGCACTCTACTAGCATGCTAAAGAGGAGGAGAAAAAAAAACCCAACACAGCTGTTTAGCTGTCAGGATCAAACTACTATTTTACATATTAGTCAGAATCTAGAAGGTTTTATTGCGTATTGAAGTGCTAACATTACATTTTAAGATAACGAACATGTTCTTTAACAAACCACTTAGCTCTTAAGATCACTATCTGCAACACTAAAATGGAACTACGTAGCTATTTCTATTACCAGACTGGCTTTTTCGATCACAGGCCAACATTTCTAGCATATCTTGTCCAGTTTGATCCCCCTTTATTAGTTTTGACTTTGGTTTAGGAACCTGGTGAAATAAGCAGAGAAATGTTACAGATTTTCACAATTAAGAGTAGATCATTTAGTCTTAAGAATGCTTCTTTTCAGCATTAGAAAACTATAGAAAAAAAATACGTAATTAATTCTGAAGGTACTATGTCACATATCCCCAGGAAGTGGTGGGGAACCCATCCAAAACCCCAGGGTGGGCAATTACAGTTACTGCAAGTAATATTAAGTGCACACAAGAGCAAGTTATACCTGAAATGCAAGCAGTGGCATAAAAGACGGCAATCAGTTTTACTTCATAAGGCAAAGAAGTAAACAGTTTTAGTTCTGGAGAACAGAAGGCTCCAGGGAGACCTAATTGTGGCCTTCCAGCACATGAAGGGGCCTACAGGAAAGCTGGAGAGGGGCTGTTTATCAGGGAGTGCAGTGACAGGACAAGGGGGAATGGATATAAACTAAAAGAGGGGAGATGTAGATTGGGCGTTAGGAAGAAATTCTTCCCTGTGAGGGTGGTGAGGCACTGGAACAGGTTGCCCAGAGAAGCTGTGGCTGCCCCCTCCCTGGCAGTGTTCAAGGCCAGGTTGGATGGGGCTTTGGGCACCCTGGTCTAGTGGAGGGTGTCCCTGCCCGTGGCAGGGGGTTGGAACTAGATGGTCTTTGAGGCCCCTTCCAACCCAAACCATTCTATGGTTCTGCTGTCTACTCAGCAAGCATATGGGAACTATTCAGTTCATACCGTCCCCCTCCTACAGGGGAGAAGCCTAATAACATGTATGTTCAGCTGTATTATAGAAGAGGGAATATATACTGCAGGAAACAAACTCACTAGCCTTTAAGAATCAGGTTACTCTGACACAGGAAACAGCTGAAGTTACACTTTTACCTTATTCATGTCATTTGAAACGTTTCAAAGAATTCTGAAAGCATAGGGTCTGGTGAGTGAGGAGGGAGTCTTTCTTTCCTCAGGCACACAAACACTAGTTCATCTCAGGAACACAGGAGTTCAACACATGTACAGCAAGAACATTTCAAGAACTGCATCAACTGAAAAATAACTTACTTGGAAACTTATCAGATAACACAACGCTGCTAGTTCACACACAGCTCTCCACTGTGCCTCATTGTGTTGGGCCATTTTAAGTAGCAAAGTTCCAGCATGCAGGTATAGCTGTCCTTTCATTTCCACATAGGTACGAGACAACTCATCAGCCCCATTCACATACGGTTTCACTGACTGAAGCACACGATCAAAACTAAAATATAGAGAAGATTCATTCTAAACAGAGGCCTGGTAAAAGCTATAGCAGGTGGTTTGAGTTGATGTTACTTAACTGTGAATCAAGTAACTCCCAAAGCTCTCAGTATAGCTTACTGAAGTAAAACATATTAAGTATTACCTAGATATTTAAAGTCCTTTTCAGCACGTTTGTACAGCTGTTTTCAAAACTGTTCTCCTAAATCAGGTGGATAAACTTCTTCACTACTGCAGATTTAGAGACATGCAGGAGATGCTAGTCACTCTGCTCTTCCCTTGCCTTCATTTATCAGAAAGGCCCAAAATACAGCTAGACAGGGTCTTCAAAGCTAGAAGGTACTGTACAAATCTGAGTAGCTGTAGGCTAGTACGCAGCCCCCACTCAGGAGATGCTTTCCAGAAAACAGTTAAAACACTCTTTCAATTACCTGACAAAATTATAATGGCTGTTAGCATTGCCATGATCTGGTAGTGCTTCAGATATAATTATCTTGAAAGGCTCTAATAAAATGGCAACAGAAAACCCAAGATAGTTTTGGTCAGTATTAAGAGGAGAAAAAAACCCCCCACGTTTGGGCATTAAGTATTCCTCACCAATTGCCTGTATTGCTTCAAGTACTCAAGATTAAGAGACTGAAGAACATTGTTTTACAAGAGACAAAATAACCTGTTAACTAAACACAAAAAAAACTAATTATCTCAGCCAAAACAGGACACAGGCATTGCATAATTGGGGAACAAAGGTAAGTCAATAAAAACCAGTAAGAAAGGGAAGAAAACAGAAAGGACATAGATCTTAACCAATATATTGACTACAAACATTGTTTTGTACTACTCTAGGTGTGCCACAGATGATATGCCCTGAAGTCAGCTGGCTTAGCTGGCCCTGTAACACCTCCAGTTTTCACTGAGAATGTTCCTACTGCAGATGGCTTCCTCCCTCCAAATTATACTGTACACCTAAAGCTCCTTAATTATTCCAGTATTTAGAACAAAATGAGTAGGACAAAGCTGATACAGAAGAGGTGGGTTTGGGGGTTTTTGTTTGGTTTTGTTATTGTTGAGTGGAGTTTTTTAATTGTCTGGAAAATCTGGACTAGGCAATCGCTGAAGTACAGAGCAACATTCTCTTATTGAAGGGAAAGAAAGTACAAAGTTAATTGACCCAGGATATCAATACATCTTCTCCATGGCTGCATGCTGCCTATTCAAACAAGGCTTGCATCCCAGACAAGCTTGGGGTACAAACTCAAGGAAGAATCATTCTTAGCGGCTAGTACAGAGAATCTTCTTGCCCATCCACAAAGAAGTTAAGCTGTGAAATCAAAGCTTGGTAGATGTTCTGTGACCAGAGCTGGGGGGGAGGGGGGGGGGGGGGGCAGGAGAGGGGGGAGTGCTTAGAGTTTTTTCTAGAGGAAAGTTAAACCAGTACCTTTCAAGTGCCTCTCTGCATTCCTGAACATCTCTAGAAGAAAGTGTCATTTTGACAAAGCTGGAATAGGCCAGCAGATGATCTTTCTTGATAGCTCTCCAGTTACTTTTATCAGATTCCAAGTCTTGTAAAGATTCCAGATATTCCTAAAGAAGAAAGTTCATCACAGGATAAGGAACAGTCATCCTTCGATGAGGACAAGGGCAGTATTTCTCCAAAACATAACAGTAGCATTTACTGCATAATCCAGTTTCACAGGTGAGACCTTAACATATTCTTCAGCAGCAAAGTTCCAGGGAACTATTTGCCTGATCAATTTTATCCCTAATGGAACCGCTGTATCTAATCGAGCTTTGGAAGCTAGAAACTCAATAGCTCTATAAGGGTTAATTTTAGGGACAAAACTCCACTTAAAAAAAAAACAACGAGAAGTATTTTGTAATTCCACTGGTTTCAGTAGATTTGCTTTTGAAGACGTTAAATCACTTGAGAAACAGCTGTCAGAGTAATGACACTACAAGAAAAAAAGATATGGAAGAATATCACAGGATCAAAATATGATTAAACACCTCAAATGTCTCTACAACACAGGAACACCATTCCAAGCTTGACTGCAAAGGGATTTTCTTCTCTGCCTCCTGACAATGAAGCACAGCATCTCTCAATCTATTATTTGAACGGTAGAGCGCAACTAGTCTGATGTTTATGTAGACATCATCTGGTCTTGCATAAAGTTCTGCTTGAATCAAGTCAAAAAGCTGATTCCATCCATCTTCACCTTTACAATCCAATAACTGCTCCTATTAAACATGAAAGCAATATGTTAATATTTCATGTCCCATATGAGTCTTTTCAGCAACTATAGTACCAGTTAGTTTTCTTTCCTCCACTATGTAGGCCACGCTATAGCTTCCACGTATTACATAAAGTTTGATGAAATACTCAAATATTTAAAAAATTGAGGTAACTATCTAGAAAAAAATCCTCATAAGAAAGTGCCTCTTACCAACAGTAACGCTTGTCAAACTGTTTGGTTCAGTGATGGCATACTCTGCCACAGACTACCTTGCTTAAAAAAACCTGACATGTTAAGACTCTGACGTGGTTGCTGCCTAGCTATATAAAATTAATGTATCTGTGCAAAAGTGAGATTGCAAGACTGAAAGCATTTACACAGTATTTGAGAGTTACAGCATTTCTCACATCCTGCAGAGTTGATCATAATCCAGGTTTAAAAACAAAATGTATCAGACAGCAAGAAAGCTTGAGTTCACAGGCCTGCTACCTTTCTGTCAGTCACACAACAGAAAGCTCAAGCAGTGTCTATCTAGTCTTAACTTCTTGGATGCGACAACTAATACAGTTTCTCCGCATTTTTGATGAAGATTAACCTCTTAATTAAAAGGGTATGAATGCCTGTAGCTGCAGATTTCTTGAAAGCGAGAGAAAAATGTCAGACTGCAAAGAAAGTAACATCTAACAGACTTAACATTAAAGATTCAAAAATAATTTAGCCAGGAAGAGTTTTGTGTGAGGTGACATGCAAAAAGTGCTCCAGTCAGATGCTGAAATTTTTTAAGCCACAGAGCAGAGGTAATTTGGAATTTACCTTCAACCTGTAAACAGCAGGACTCCCAGGGAAAAGCTTAGCAGCTCGCTCAACCCAGTATTTTGCTCTTCCATCAGTAATGCCATTATTGCATAGTAACTCTGCAATCTTCAATACAAGATCTTTCTGTGTCGGGTTCAACTCCACAGAACGCTAGTTTTTCCCATGCGTGCAAAGGAGGAAAAAAACAAAACAAACTTGATCTTATGATCCATATAGAACAAGAAAGAAAGTTACCCCCCCCAATCAGACCTAGCTATTCAAACTAGTTAGATCTATCAATATAGAATACATCAAAAGAAGAGCCTTTCTAGATGCCACCACTAGCCCACAGCACTCAGGCACAACTGCTGGAAGAGCGTAAGAGACACAATGTAAAAGCCACCTCCTCTGCATCTATAATTAGCTACTGCTATACACAGGCTGTAGGACTGTAAGAACTTCTAGTCCAGCCAGATGCAGGCACCTCAACTGTCTTAGCTTTTTTTAATTTATTTTTTTTAAAATAAGTGTGATAGCACTCCATGAAGTTGTGTTGGCAACCAGGCTTCCAAGCGCATCATCTCCCTCCCCAAAACCAGGACACACGCAATCTAACTCGGAATTTGACATTTATTTGCTTGCCTAATCAAAATTAGATTTGCCCATCCCTTCTGCCCAAGTCCCCTACAAAAGCAGCCAAAAAAAACCCACGCTAGGCCTACAGTCTTCTAGTAGCAACTAGATTCCTCTTGACATCACAGTCCACATTAAGGAATTCTACAACAGTCACAGAACTTTAGTCCAAAAGGCAGTGTATGACATGGATAGAATTTAACAGCGGGTAGCACAAAGACCAAGTCCAGAACAAACAAATAAACAAAAAAAAATAATCAAAGAATCAATTTAAAAATATACTACTGAAGCAAGTGATATCAAGTGAAGAATCTCCTCTGTGGTCATTCATATGCAAACATCTATAAATAATACATTATTTCCAGAAACAAGTTTTCTTCTATGGGTTTGAGAATGTCCAGTACAGAAGGGTTTTAGAAGTCGATTTACAAAGGAATAAAGCAGGACATTAGAGGTCAGTGCAGTACTTACCTTGTAACACCCAAAAGCTTTTTCTATGTTATCCTCAGCTTCGTAAATTTGTCCAAGAAATCTGTGTGCTTTGGGATCCCTCTCTTGTACACTGAGGTAAGTAGATACATACCTGTGGAGGGGAAAAAAGTAGTCAGTTACTTGACCAGTATTTTTCAATAATACTCTTCCCACCCAAGCTATAACAACTTAATCTGCCATACCAGAAGTATAGACATATTTTGCTCTAGATACCTTGGCTGGACCTTAAAGTAAGGAGCAACATCATTTTACATGTACAGATGCTACTCACTTGCCAGCAAGTATTTGTTTATTAAAAAAACCAAGCACACACCACCAAAACTCAACAGAAACAGTAAGAGGGAAAAAAGCCATTTCAATCAGATTAGTTACATAGTACCAAAAAACTTATCTTCTTTTAAGCAGTTGTTTTATAAACATTTAAACAGCACTCAATACCCACATTTACTGCTACCTTAAAACAGCATGATATTGATCTTGGCTTCTCTGGTCTACTTCATGTTCATTTAGCTTTTCTCTTATACTTTAGAGAACAAAAAAATCAAACATACATCAATGCATGTTACCTTTTAGCAAGTTCGTATTCTTTTATTTCAAAATACAGCTTAGCAAAGAGGAATCCTTTCATCGATTTCTGAAGGAGAAAAAACCATGACAGACACTTTAGACATACAGTACATTCAAAATAATTCATTAGGGTAACTTCAGCAACGCCTAATACTTTTAAATGACTGAATTTAACAACTAGTTAACAGCTCAAAACCACTCCTCGTATTTCAGGGTTTGGTTTCTAAAGATGTAAGATTCAGAAAAGAGTTTTTCCTATAATTGGTGAAGGCTATTAGGCAAAATAGAGATTAAAGTGAAGTAAAGAACAAGCTCTTACACATGCAGCATTTCACAAACACTTCTGATTAAAGAGAGTTGAAGAACAGTGTCAGATAGATTTAGTCTCTTTTGTTGCAATGTAGCAAAGAAAAAAATAAAATCCTACAAACCAAGAGAGATCTGTCATTGAGACCTGCTGTACCATGCTGTTACCAGACACTACTGTTTAAATATAACAGGTAGAAATTGTTTTGTCCTCAAACTCATTTTCAGTTTGGTAAACTACTGCATAAATGAGTTTCTTATTTCTGATGTTGTCAGTCTAAGACATCTTGAACGTACACACTCTATAGGCAGAAGGTGAAACATCTCCAAAGGTATTGTTTTGAGAGTAGAACAACAAAGCAACAAAGGCAAAACAAGAAGAAACACGCAGAAAGCAGGCAGAGGGCAAGATGACAGAAGCATGGACAGGAGAAAAAGAGTGAAAGGAATGAGCTAAAGAACAAGTGAAAACCTTAAGGTAGAAGTAAACCAAAAAGTTAAAGCTTATCTCCCAGTATCAGTTCAAAAGCAGCTTTGCTTGTGAACCAAAAAATACTAGAACTAGTTACATCTGTAATTCCAAACAAGTGCTTATATCTTGAATACACTTGAATTACTAGTCTGTCTCCCTCCCTCTCTCACCTCCACTATTTGTGCAAAAGTTTAAAGCATGGTTTAAAACGAAAGCAGGCCTCTAAGATACTTCAAGTTTTCAGCCTGTATTTTTGAAGTACGTTACAAAAAGGAAACCATGAAATACGTCAGCATGGAGTCACACTTGCCATCTCCTTTTAAACGTGGATGAAAAGAAACCTCAAAATAAGTGCTTAGCAATCTATAAGCGCACCCCCAGCTTAAAATCAACACAACAAGAACACCAGTAACTACTTCTACCATTGACTGTGCTATACAATTAGTGGTAAGCATTACTTAAAGAAAACAACAAAACAAACAAACCTCTAAATATGCCCCAGCTGGCCTCAAGCAGATCAGAAAGAAAGGAATTTATTTTATTTGTTGAGTTCAATAGGAACACCAAAACAAAGGGCATCTCTGATTCTGGCAGTAATGTAACTTGGCATTGTCTAGTCTAAAGAGCACTCAAGTCAACTAAACAAAGTCAAGACAGCTTTGATGCTGTTGAGAAAGGCACAAATGATGGTGCTGTACACGGGCCCTGCATAAAGGCCCTGCTGGATAA
>VWZZ01002138.1:78548-98512 GCA_013399095.1 Psophia crepitans | reverse complement strand
TTCCCCCCAGCTTGGTGTCGTCTGCAAACTTACTGAGGGTGCACTCAATTCCCTCATCCAAATCATCAACAAAGATGTTGAAGAGGATGGGCCCCAGCACCGACCCCTGGGGCACACCACTCACGACCGGTCTCCAGTTGGATTTGACTCCATTCACCACCACTCTCTGGGCCCGGCCATCCAGCCAATTATGAACCCAGCGAAGAGTGTACCTGTCCAGACCAAGGGCCTATAAAAATTATATACGTATATATGTGAAATCATTTAAGTGAGGGACTTTGAAATGAGGAAGGGAATTTTTAATAATACGACAAACACAATCATATTAGTTTTGAATTCATAACAATTTAGATACTAAAAAGAACATTTCCTTCACAGGTAGCCTTATATGCTTATAACATGATATGTATTAGATCTTTTTTTTTAATTACCCCAAAATCCTTTACCTGATGAGGCTAAAGGCTTAACTGTAGAACGTAGGCAGAGAGTTTGTTACTCCACTCTACAGTGCATTCCAATGAGTGAGATTACTTGCAGATAAAAAGTAATTTGTTTCTGCAATATTTCTTTGTGGAACTTGACCTGGGCATATAAATCTCTCTTCAGTTAAGTGAATAGAGTTACATGAGCTCTGGAGAGATTTGCAAATCGTGAGACCATCTGACTGCGTAATGCTGGGCCACTCTGAAGAACAACCCTGGGGTGTCTAACAGAGGAGTTCAGTGCTGTTCCAAATACACCATTTATTCTGTCTTCTCTCTGACTGTCCTTTCAGAAGGAAACAAATCTCCTGTAGATCCTTAGAGCATCTTTGTACTGGGGGAGTGGCTGTATTTGTATCGCAGGCAAGAAGCAGTTAATATGCAAACAATCATACTTCTTTTTCCTCTTAATCTTGCAAAATAGTGGTATTGGCTATATATTCCATCCTCTTGTGGATCTTGGCTTCCTCCAATGACAAGGATACAGGGAAGGAAGCAAAAAATTCCACAGCTCTCCTCTTACTGAATTCTCAGGAGGAGATGTCTCAAAAACTGTGTAGTGATGAAAGGAAGTTTTCTATGTTGTTTGTACCTGGACATTCTCAGGAGGTCCAGCTCCTGTGGTGTTCTTAGCTTTTTTAATCCCTTCCATCATCCACCAAAAAAAAAAAAAAAAAGCCAAAAAACCTCCACCACTCCACCCAAAAAACTCAACAAAAAAACCCCATGACAATAAAAACAGTCAGGACAGCAGCATTCTGGAAACCTGAAAAATCTGTTCTTGTCTACTCCCTACTCCCACAGGAACTGGAGCTGCATTCATCTACCCCAAAATAGACATGTAAGATGCACTAAAGATTTAAAGGCAGCTGTAGAGCTGTACGGGGCTTGCAGATGTGAGCTAGCACCTAAGAGAGTCCCATGCCAGTCTTGGGAGTGTGTGTGTGCAGGTGGTGGTATGCAACTTCATGTTTTTGGACAATGAAAATCAACAAAACAAAGTCACTCATTGTCCCAGGTTCCGTGCTGTCACAGAACAGCTGTGGAAGATGCCCCATCCTTACAAAGACCAGGTTCAGAAGCGTGCCGTTTCTAAATAGCGAAGGCTTGCTCACATTTCAAGCAGTTGTTACAAAACATGGGAACTACTTTCTCCTGCAACTCTTCACATCTCCTTTTTTCCTTTCCAAACACCTTAGTGTTACACCAAAGAAAGCAAGCAAGTACTTTCACCTCAGAACAAAGCTGGGCTAAGACACCACACCCGCTGCCTATAAACAACGGTCTTAAATTTAGCGGTGTGGCTACAGGAGGCAGGGGGGTAATCGCTGGTGCACATAGGTAGTAAACTATCTTTGCTGTTCCTGGAAAGCTTTGTTGACTAAATATCAGCTGAGGACTCCAGCACCTTGCTGGAGAACGCTTGTTCAAGAGATCCGAGGCAGCAGAAATTTTTCGTTACGCTGTCACATCACACAATCTCTTTGTTCACTGCACCGCAAACTTAAGAAATACGTTAGTAGTAAAACAAGTGGTACTTACTTGGCTCAACTGAAAAAGTGACCCCAGTTCCGAATATGAGCTTGTCCGTTGCCACACTGTTTGCACACAATCAAATAAACCTGCTTTGCTCACCACACTCTACAGGTGTAGAAAACCAGGGAATAAAATCCCAGCAGCTTGTCCAAAGAATCCACACGTGGACTGCTGTGAAAGTGCTCCAAAGTCATCATTGTTTGCAAAACCGCCAGGGGAGACAACAATAATTTCATGGTGGAGTGATTTCAAAGAACTCAAACCCAGCCAAAGCTTTTAAAACCCTTTTCTCTTCTACTAGCTCAGTAAGCAATATATTTCCAGAATAAAGACTCATAGGAATCCTGCAGTTCTTCAACACATTCCCTTTTTCCTTTCTTCCTCAAAAGGTATTGTTCCTTTTGCAGTCTCAGGTTTTCGTATGAGACCTCATAGTGTCTGTGTCACTGTGCTACTCCCAAGTTCTCAACACAGTGATATACTTGGTTACAGAAAGTGCCTCTTCCTTCCCCTTTGCTGTACAGTATCACACACAAGACAGGTAGTCATATACCCTATACACCACATGAAGAAACCACACAGACTTTAAAATAAGGAGCTGAAGCTGGGCCAAAAGAGGGGACCTTGAACCTGAAACTCTTCAAACTGCACAAGTGTTTTGTTAGTTTTGATTTTTGGATGTTTTGGGGGGTTTTTTTGTTGTTTGGGTTTTTTTTACTTTTTGTTGTTGCTGTTGCCCAGGAAGCACAGGAATATGCTCAGTATGGGGTTTTAGAGTTATCTTTCTGGATGGTCCAGTGCTAAGGGTCATTTGGTGCCTCAGGACATCTTTATCATGTTTTGGATATCTTTAAAAGTGAAAAAGATTTGATTGTTCCTTATATATATAATGTTCCATGGAAGGAGTTATTAAATAAGGACTTTGCCCTGAATGGTGCAAAGTAGATTGATCAAACCCTGCATGATGGACAAGTTCTGCATCCTTAGTGCCACGTGCACCTACAGATTTGCGTGAAGCATAATATGCAGGCGAAGATAAATTTTGTTTGAATACATTCCTTGGGTAGGCTGGACAGCTAAGCAGCTGCCACTTCTGTGGTTACTAAGAAAGCAGAGCTGTGGTGGCTAGATATTGTCTGACTGTTCTTGAAGATGCTATAAAAAATAACCTTGCAGTGTAAGGATGTAAACACAGCCACATGATACAAGGAAATGCTGTTTAATTGAAACATTAATCACTTGGTATTTGCATATTAATCACTTGATATTTTCATTAGGGTAAGTGTATGAGTACTTCCACCACCACCACTGCTCCACGTGTCTCCCTTCCCCCGGTTAAAAGGAACAATCCTTGATAATGAACATGCCATTAATGGATATGCCATGGTTGATCTACCAAGTGAAAGGGACAGCAAGAGGAAAGGCATCAAAACTGTTAGCCTGAACAGTGGTAGTGAAAATTGTCCGTGAGGATTAACAAACATACACAAAAATGGGGGTTGGAGGAGAATGTCTAGTAGGTGGCACCAAGAGGCCAGGGAAGGAAATGGCCTGAGAGTGGACAGGCTCTCCTCTCTTCCCTGGAGCTATTAGTTACCTGGGTGATTTCAGGCAAGTGCTAAGGCCTCCTTAGAGTTAAGCAGCAATGGAAGCTCTGCAGCTCCCTTTTCCCATGGCAATCTATAGCTCATGAAGATGTTTAAGAATCAATGCATTAACTTAGGTTTCCTATGACAGTGACGTAAAGGAAAATGTTCCTTGAAGTGGTCCTTGAGGAGAAAATGAATGAGAATAAACTGCAACTCTAATGGGCAAAGACAGTGAGATCATGATCTCTGTCATGGAAAAAAATATTAATCGTTCAGTTCAAGAGGGAATTAATGCATGATCATTGAGCTGAAGAAGGAACAGGCGTGGAAACAGAGTGAAAAGGGGTGAGAATTGTAATACTGGATTGAGGTGGTGGATAGAGGGGCCCATTTCAATGATGATTGCTCAGTGATAGAGTGTAGCGTCATGATCAGTGTGGCTGGTCAGGGAAAACTAGAGCTATCTTCCAGCCACATGGAGTTAGAATCTTTTCATCTAGGGGCTGCGTTTGAGATAGTAATTTGAATGTGGTGGCAGAGCTAAAGGAGGAAGTGGAAGGTTAAGGAGTATCAGGGAGTGTGAGAGGGAGATAGATTGGAGGAGCCACACCTTACCATCCCTGAGGCCAAGGCAGCTGTTGGAGGCTCCACAAGAAGCAGAGGATCCCCTACTCTCTTGTCACCAAGCAGAAGGAGGGGACCTAAAAGATGGGGGGATTGGAAACAGGTCCTTGCTCCGGGTGGCAAGCAAATCATCTCCCGACCTCCCTCACCTTCCCAGTTGCCCCTACACAACAGATACAGGGCTCTGGAACTGGTGGGCCAGGCAAATGAGGATGTAGGGGAAGGCTCATCCGGGGCGTTGCCTAGAGTGAGTCAGTCAGCCCCATGCCTTACGACTGCCTCTGCTAAGAAAAACAGGAGGGTAATTGTTACAGGCAATTCCTTTCTGAGGGGAACTGAGGGGAACAATATGATGACCAGACCCACCCCACAGGGAAGTCTGCTGCCTCCCTGGGGCCTGGGTTAGAGACATTACCAAGGAACTCCCTGGTCTGGTACAGCCCTCTGATTATTACCCGCTACTGGTTATTCAGGTCAGTAGTGTTGAGCTTGCAGAGAGAAGTCCAAAAGCAATTAAAAGGGACTTCAGAGCACTGGGGCGATCAGTTGAAGGATCAGGAGCACAGGTGGTGTTTTGCTCAATCCTGTCAGTGTCAAGGACAAATATGGAAAGGAGTGGGAAATCCTAGCTGATCAACATCTGGCTCAGCGGCTGGTGCCATGGGCAGAATTTTGAGTTTTTTTGACCATGGGGAGGTTTACACAGCACCAGGCCTGCTGGTGACTGATGGAGTTCAGCTGTCTCAAAGGGGAAAAAGGATTCTCACACATGAATTGGTAGGGCTCACTGAGAGGGCTTTAAACTAGGATTGAACAGGGAAGGGGATACAACCAGGCTCACTGGAGAAGAACCTATGGGTGTCATGCCAATGTTAGGGGGAAATTGAAAGCCCAGCTCAAGTGCATCTACACCAATGCACGCGGCTTGGGCAACAAACAGGAGGAGCTGGAAGCCATTGTGTGGAAGAATAGCTATGACTTAGTTGCTATCACAGAAACATGGTGGGATGACTTTCATGACTGGAGTGCTGCAATGGATGGCTCAAAGCTCTTCAGAAGGGATAGGCAGGGAAAGAGAGTCGGTGGCTGGCTCTGTGTGTTAGTGACTGTTCCAATTGTATAGAATTCACCGATTGTGATGACAAGGGGTTATGGGTAACGATTAGGGGAAAGGCCCACAAGGCAGATTATAACAAGTCTGTTATAGACCACCCAACCAGGATGAAGAGGTAGATTAAGCATTCTACAAGCAGCTGGCAGAAGTCTCACATCACTAGCCCTTGTTCTTGTGGGGAACTTCAACTTACTGGATGTCTGCTGGAAATGCAATGGAGCAGAGAAGAAAGAGTATAGGAGGTTCCTGGAGTGTGTGTAAGACAACTTCCTGACACAGCTGGTAAGTGAGCATACCAGGGGAGGTGCCTCGCCTTGACCTGCAGGTCTACACCTTTCTGCCTCTACCACAACCTTGGGAGACATGGTGATTCGAGGCCGTCTTGGGCTTAGTGACCATGAAATGGTAGTTTTCAACCCTTGGTGAAGTAAGGAAGGGGGTCAGCAAAGCCCCTACCATGGACTTCCAGAGGGCAGACTTTGGCCTGCTCAGGATATTGGTTGGCAAAGTCCCTTGGGAGACAGTGCAGAAGGGCAAAGCTGTCCAAGAAGGTGGGCATTCTTCAAGAAGGAAGTCTTAAAGGCACAGGAACAGGCTGTCCCCACATGCCGTAAGACGAACTGGCAGAGAAGATGACCAGCCTGGCTGAACAGCCAGCCTCTGCTGGGACTCAGGGAGAAAAGAAGAGTCTACCACTCCTGGAAGAAGGAGTAGGCAAATCAAGGGATGTCTCTAGGTCATGCAAAGGGAAAATGAGAAAGGCAAAACCCAGCTAGAGTTCAATCTGGCGGCTGTTGTAAGTCATAACAAAAAAATGTTTTTACAAATTCATTAACAACAAAAAGAGGGCCGAGGAGAACCTCCATCCTTTATTGGATGTGGGGGGAACATGGCCATCAAGGATGAAGAAAAGGCTGAGGTACTTAATGCCTTCTTTGCCTCAGTCTTTCATAGTCAGACCAGCTGCCCCCAGGGCATTCAGCCCCCTGAGCTGGAAGACACAGAGGAAGAGCAGAATAAACCCTCCATGATCCAGGAGGAAGCAGTTCATGACGTGCTACGCCACCTGGACACTCACAAGGCTATGAGGCCAGATGGGATATGCCCAAGAGTACTGAGGGAGCTGGCAGAGGAGCTTACCCAGCCACTATTCATCACTTACCAGCAGTCCTGTTTAACAGGGCAGGTCCCAGACAACTGGAGGCTTGCCAGTGTGACACATATCGAGAAGAAGGGCCCAAAGGAGAACCCAGGAATCAACAGGCCTGTCAATCTGACTTCGGTGCTGGGGAAGATTATGGAACAGTTCATCTTGGGCGCACTCACCAGGTGTGTACAGGACAACCAGGATATCAGGTCCACCCAGCATGGGTTCATGAAAGGCAGGTTCTGCTTATCCGACCTGATCTCCTTCTATGACCTGGTGACCCACCTAGTGGATGAGGGAAAGGGTGTGGATATTATCTACCTGGACTGTAGTAACACCTTTGACACGGTGTCCCACAGCATTCTCCTAGAGAAGCTAGTGGCTCATGGCTTAGACAGGTGCACTCTTTGCTGGGTAAAACCTGGCTGGAAGACCAAGCTCAGAGGGTTGTGGTGAATGGAGCTAAATCCTGTTGGTGGCTGGTCACAAGCAGTGTTCCAGGGCTCAGTCTTGGGGCCAGTCTTGTTTAGTATCTTTATCAATGTTCTGGATGAGAGGATCAAGTGTGTCCTCAGTAAGTCTGCAGATGATACGAAGTTGGGTGGGAGTGTTGATTTGCTGGAGGATAGGAAGGCTCTGCAGAGGGATCTGGACAGGCTGGATGGATGGACTGAGGCAACCGTGTGAGGCTCAACAAGGCCAAGTGCCGGGTCCTGCCCTTGAGTCACACCAACACGAGGCAGCGCTACAGGCTGGGGGCAGAGTGGCTGGAAAGCTGCCTGGAGGGAAAGGACCTGGGGGTACTGGTTGACAGCCGGCTGAACATGAGCCAGCAGTGTGCCCAGGTAGCCAAGGGGGCCAAGAGTATCCTGGCTGATATCAGAAATGGTGTGGCCAGCAGGAGTAGGGAAGAGATCGTCCCCTTGTACTTGGCTCTGGTGAGGCCACACCTCGAGTGCTGGGTTCATTTTTGATCCCCTCAGCCCCAGAAGGACACTGAGGTGCTGGAGCGTGTCCAGAGAAGGGCAACAAAGCTGGTGAAGGGTCTGGAGCACAAGTCTTAGAGGAGTGGCTGAGGGAACTGGGATTGTTTAATCTGGAGGAGAGGAGGCTGAGGGGAGACCTTACCACTCTCTACAACTCCTTGAAAGGAGGTTGTGGTGAGGTGGGTGTTGGTTGCTTCTCCCTAGTAACAAATGATAGGACAAGAGGAAACAGTCTCAAATTGCTCCAGGGGAGATTTAGGTTGGATATTAGGAAAAATTTCTTCACTGAGAGAGTGGTCAGACATTGGAACAGGCTGCCCTGGGAGGTGGTGGAGTCACTGTCCCTGGAGGCATTCAAAAAGCATGGAGATGTGGTACTTTGGGACATGGTTTAGTAGATATGGAGGTGTTGTGTTGATGATTAGACTCAATGATCTTAGAGATCTTTTTCAACCTTAAAGATTCTATGATTCTGTGTTCAGGAAAGAGAGAGTCATGCTCCAAGTGCAATTGACTGAGCTATTTTGGGCATCTAAAATACCTTGGGAAGTGACAAATTTCTTCTTAGAACCACTGGTTTCTCTGCAATGGATACAAAAGGCACGTAACAAGTGACTGAGGCGGAACCTTCTAAACTGTAGCAGGTAAAAATCTATCTGCTGAACTGGAATTGATAATTATATGTTCAAATGGTCTTGAACTGAACCTTCATATTTGAGTGCAAGAAAAACTGGCATGGCATATAGTGATTGTCCCACAGCTTGAATCACAATCAGCATCAAATATGTTCTTCAGGATTCCGTTGTTCTGCGGGAAGACAACGGTGTGAGGAAGTGGAGCATGTTGCACCTTCAGGCTTTTCAGGAAGTCAGTTTGTGTCGGGTGGTTCAACCCCCATTAAACCACTGTGATACCAGTCCACACAGTGATGAACAGTCATACAAAAACATCTGGTTTCATTTCAGTGTCAGGTGACATCACTTCTTTCATGTCTTTCGAATGCTGCATTTTGTCTTTCCCAGCTTTTTTTTATTGCTGGATAATTTAAGCACATAGCAATTGCCATAAAGTAAAAATAGCATTGCCAGCATCACTTTTACGGTAAAGTCATAATACAATTCTCTCACTCTGAAACATTTCCCATACTTGGTGACACTGTATATGGATCGATTTGGATTGTAAGTACCCTTTTAACTCACATTACTTGATTCCAGATACATTTTTAATAAACTCTAGAGAATTAAGGTAGCATGTTTTCTTAAGAATGTCAAGGACCAGTTGTCCTAAACTGTAAGTTTATTTTTTTCTTACGTATCAAGACCATTCTGGACTTAAAATTATTCATATGTCTGATTTTTCCACCCTCTAGCAAAATGAGCCTGTGATGCACAAATTATTCAGAGGTCAGTTTTGCGTGATATGATTGCCTTTTTTCTGTGTGGATCTGCTAAAATTTGGGTGGTAGGGGGGAGAACATGTGATATTTGTCCCAGAAACACAGAATGGATGAGGCCAGAAGGGACGTGTCCTGGTTTTGGCAGGGATAGAGTTAATTTTCTTTCTGACAGCTGGTACAGTACTGTGTTTTGGATTTATGATGAGGATAATTTTCATCGCTTGCTGTTTTTAGTTGTTGTCCAATAGTCAAGGACTTTTTGGCTTCTCATACTGCCCTGCTAATGACAAGGCAGGGGGCACCAAAGAAGCTGGGAGGTGGCAGAGCCAGGGCAGCTTATCCCAACTGCCCAAAGGGATATTCCGTGCCATAGGACATCACGTCCTGTTTATGACTGGGGGGTGGGCTGGCAGGTGTGTCGGTTGGGGCCCTGGCGTGGCAGCTGGTGGCCTTGTGTGGTAGATGGGAATCTTGTGTGGCATCAGCTTCGGAGTGATGCCGTTTGCCTTCCCAAGTACCTGTTACACGTGACAGAGCCCTGCTTTCCCGGAGCTGGCTGAACACCTGCCTGCCATGGGAAGTGGAGATCTTGTGTAACATTGACTCTGGGTGATAAGAAATTGTGCTGTTCATAACTTTTTTTATTATTATTATTATTATTATTATTATTATTATTATTATTATTATTATTATTATTATTATTATTATTATTATTATTATTATTATTATTATTATTATTATTATTATTATTATTATTATTATTATTATTATTATTATTATTATTATTATTATTATTATTATTATTATTATTATTATTATTATTATTATTATTATTATTATTATTATTATTATTATTATTATTATTATTATTATTATTATTATTATTATTATTATTATTATTATTATTATTATTATTATTATTATTATTATTATTATTATTATTATTATTATTATTATTATTATTATTATTATTATTATTATTATTATTATTATTATTATTATTATTATTATTATTATTATTATTATTATTATTATTATTATTATTATTATTATTATTATTATTATTATTATTATTATTATTATTATTATTATTATTATTATTATTATTATTATTATTATTATTATTATTATTATTATTATTATTATTATTATTATTATTATTATTATTATTATTATTATTATTATTATTATTATTATTATTATTATTATTATCATCATCATCATCATCATCATCATTATCATCATCATCATCATCATCATCATCATCGTTATTGTTGTTATTGTTGTTATTGCTATTGATATTGTTATTGTTATTACATATATTATATATGATGTTATTATTAATAATAATAAAATACTTTCCTATTAGTGTTTGTCCTCTTAAATCATCTTTATCTCAACCCATGAGTTCTCTCACTTTCACTTTTCCAATTCTCTCCCCCACCCTGCTGGGGTAAGGGAGTGAGCGAGTGGCTGCCTGGGGCTTAGTTGCCAGCCAGGGCTAAACCACAACAGGATGTTAGAAGGTTGGCAAGTCCCAGCTCCCTGTTGTAAGCAGAGTCAGCTAAAGCAGGTCTCTAAGGACAATGTCCAGTTGAATTTCGAATATGGACTGGGCAACAAGTTCCAGTCCTCAGTCAATTCTCACAGTGAAAAACCTTTTTTTTATGCTTACGTGGATTTTCCTGTATATCAGTTTGTGCGCACTTCTTCGTGTCCTGTCCCTGGGTACCACTCAGAACAGTCTGGCTTAATCCTTTTACCCCCCCCTCCATCAAGTGTTTATATAGATAAGATCTCCCTGAGTCACCATTCCTCTGGGTCAAACCATCCAGTTGTCTCTGCCTCTCCTCCTAAGACAGACTCTCCAATTCCTTACTGATCTTTGTGTCCCTTCCCTGAGCTCTCTCCAGTATTTCCATGTCTCTTTTGTACTGGGGAGCCAACCACTGGGCACAGCTCTCCAGGTGTGGTCTCACCAGTGCTGAGCAGAGAGGAAGGGTCCCCTCCCTCATCCTGCTGGCAATGCTTTGCCTAATGCAGCCTGGGACACCATTTGCCTTCTTTGCCTTGTTCATTCCTCTCTCTTTCACCACCTCCTTGCCCTCGGAGGCACTTCCCTCTCTCCTAATGGTCCCCTGCTTGCAGGCTCCTCTCACCTCAAAAGCCACATCAGCTCCAAAGCCTATTTTCCCCCTTGTGCAGCGAGGTTTTACACATACTGCTGCAAAGTGGCACTACTCAGGCCCTACCCCAGGTCCAGCGTGTGACAAAGCATCCACCCACCCCCATGTCCAGAGCTGTGAGTGTATCAACCCTGCAGGGATACAACCCCCTTCTTTACAGGAAGGGGCTGGACAGGCATCTTGGGTCAGATTTGGGCTGCACAGAGGAGCTGTGTGCACTTGTGTGGCCCCTTATACTGGCTCTGCAGCATCCCTGCCCAGAGAGAGGCCCTGAGGTGGTCTCTCTGCTCACATTCTCCTGGGATTGAAGGAGCAACAGGGTGCCTGTAAGGAAGAGGTGGTGATGGTAGGTTGTGATGGAGTCTGTGCTGTGTTTGGGGATTTGTCCTGCCCATGAGACTTCTTCACACATGAAATTCTATTTCTAACTTCCATTATAAATGTAAAATTTTACTGCAAATTCAGTTGCCCATGGATAAGTTGGCAGTTCCAACATCTATTAACCCCAAACCTCACTGGTATCTCCCAGAGGATGTACAGGTCAACTGTCATTTTGAGAAAGAGCCCTGCCACCATAGCAGTCCTCCCCCTTTTCGTGATGCCTTTCCCTCTGTTGTCAGCACTGTGTGCTGCCTGGCACAGAAATAGGTGGCCGTGTCTGAGGCCGTAAGGTCATGCAGCTGCAGGGAGACCTTCTTCTTGTCTTTATCTGCAGTGATGGTGACTCGGCCTTGGAAGGGTGGGGCATAGCCTGTGTTATTCCCAAAGGGATAGATCCAGCCTAGAAATTGCAGCTCCCCTCCTGGGGCCTGACGAACACAATTCCAGTCATACCGAGGGCTATCCAGAGGTGCTCCCATTACAGTGCAGGTGAGTGGGAGTGATCCAGAGACCTTCCCCTCCTTGGGACCAGATGCCACCATCTTTATGGGGGAAAGGGTACCTGGAAAGACACAGGGCAGCTGTGAGATTTCAGTGTCTGTGAGAGTCCCCAGATCTTCCCAGTCCTCCTTCTTTTATAGCGGCACGTTAAAGCTCCAAAGCTGTCCCTGACCCCCCCAACCCCTTCTCTCTCCATGCACTGGATACCCCAATATGTGGATAAATGAAATGGGTCAGAGCAGGAATGCATAGGGTAGGGCATGGAAATACCTGGGCACAGAAATGGCCCTGCTTTTCTGGGACCCCTCTTGGGATCTGCCTTACCTACTGCAATTGCTGCCAAGGGAGACATGACAGCATCAGGACCATCCTGATGCTGCTCCTTCTTCTCCAGTCAGAGCTAATCCTGCAGCCAGCCTGCCTCCACCTATTCCCACCCACAGCAGGACAGTGCCAGGCTGAGTGATGCTTTGGGCATCTGGAGAGAGGGTCACGATACCATGAGAGGACAGAGCTCAGGTCTGTCTAGGTCAGGTAGAGCCTGCTTGGGCTCCCATCCCTTCTAGGTCTGGGGCTGGTGGCAGGGCATGTCAGATCACCATCCTTGCCTCAATCCTCCAACCTCCACATATCCTATGGAAGGGCAGGAAAGGGCAAAGTATGATATGATTGATAAAAAGAATGATACAAGTCCCAAGCAGAGGGAAACACACACAAAATAAAAACCCCATGTCCTCCTCTCATGAAAGGGAGAACTCTCACCTTTAAGGGCAGCAGCAAAGGTGATCACCAGCATCCAGAGGAACATTGCAGGCTTCCCTAGAGCAATTTGCATGGTGAACTTTGAAGTAGGAAAGTAAAATTGTGGGGCTGAGAAGGGCTCAAACCTTCCTTTTTTCAAGGCAGCAGAGAAAAGTCCTGTCCTTCCAGCGCTAAAGACTTCCTTGCAACTCCAGGCAGGTTTGCAGCCTTTTCTGAGCAATCAGTCCCTTTGCAGTTGCAGGTGCTTCATACACAGGGAAGTTGGATGCATTTGTCGCTCCTGGTCTGGGTGGGGACAGGAAACCACGTTCCCCTTTTTGTACTGCTCCGCCTGCACAGGAAGTGTGAGGACCTCACTTGCCTCCCCAGGGGCCCTCATACCAATATCTCTGAAGCTCTTATCAGAGTCTGTGGCCCTGTAGATGGCTGGGAAGGGACAAGCATGATAATGTGGAAAGCGTCTTCTCCCTCAGAATGGCCCAAACCTGTTGCCCCACACCCAGCCACAGCTCACAGCTATCAGATCTGGGAGGGGGCAGGAGGATTTTCACTTCTGCCTTCTCGATGTCCATATCACTGTGAGCTTTGCCCAAAACACTAAAATAGAGCAGGCAGTTTTCCTGTTCCTGTGAGGTGAAGAGCAGGATCCCACCTGAGAGAACCATCTACCCTGGGAAAAATGGCCATATGGCCGCAGGAGAATCCTGTTGTCCACCACATATTGCGGGGGCCGATGGGGATGCTCCAGTACTGCTGATAAATGGGAGAGGCCTCAGAGCTGTAAGTCCATCAGAGAGCTTCCCTGTCCCCTACTCATTGCCCACACGGCTCAGTGTGCAGACTGACCCTGACGTCATTTGGAAACAAAGCAGGACTGTCTTCACTGCTCCACTCCACCCAGCACAGAGGCTGACAGGGGAGCTAGAGGAACAAGGTGGTACAGCTGGAACAGGTACTGCAGTTGATTTAAACATCCAAAGGGATTTAGGAGTAGCTGTAAGGCTCCAATAACAAGTGAATGTCCCAAACATCCGTCTTGAACGAGGGAGTGTCAACCAAGGGCAGGACCTGCGGAGGCAGGGTGCTGTCTTGGGAGCCCATCCCCCTATTCCCGCAACACGCCGGACAAAGAGCTCTGCTGCGCGTGCGCGCCCATGGGGGGCCATCACTCGGTCAGGCCCACAGGGAGGGAGCAGTGAGACCCTCACAACCCACCAACTCGAACATTCTGGAACATTCCTGAGCACACACCGAGCATGCTCGTGGTGACCAAACCGTGCCTATGGCAGGAGGGAGGAGCACACTGGATTATAAAAGGGTTAAATTAAAGGTTTTGGTGCATGCCTGCCACAAGAGGGCTGCAGCCACGAGCAGAGAGCTCTGGCAGAACCCTCGGGATCATGAATTTTTTCCGTTTTCTTTCTTTCTGTCTCTCTTTTCCTCTCTGCCACTCTCTCTGTCTCTAACCTTGTTTTCGACACATGGGGGTAATATCATCACTAGTTTTGCTGAGCCATTGTCTGCTGAGTTTTAAGTATTAGAACTTTTGCCAAGCCGCTATACTTTGCGTTCTGCTGGGTTTTAAGTAAATTTGTGTTTTGTTTGAACCTCCAGAGTAATTGTCATTACTTCTGATTACTACACAGAGAATTAAAAAATTACCTCTCCCTTACACCCCCCGAGTGGGACAGGACAGTAGCAAAGAGAGCTGTTAGGGGGGTTGCAGGCAAGCTCTTTCTTGGGTTAGCACAGAGCACTTAGAGCTCTTTAGGGGACAGGAAAAATGCTGAAGATTCCCTTCAGGCTTAAATCCTGCTCTTAGGTCCTGGTGTAGAAATGAGGCAAAATCAGGAAGGGTCCAGTTGCTGCAGGGGTTCTCTGCCTTCCCCACAGATCTAGCTGCAGGATATCAGGAGTTTATAAGGGCTGAAGAAGTGATAGGAGAGGCTAACTGACCATGTCCATAGGTGCAGAGAGAGAAGGGAAGAGAAAAAGAAAACAGAGCATCTGTGACTCAGCCTCAGTAATAGAATCATCTCCAGCCAGAGTCATTAATTAAAAGAGGGATCAAGTTTTTTGATGGATGGGTCCTGTCCTGCATCTCCATCTCAATAAATAAGGCACAACCAGTTCAGAGTTTTTCTGGGGCATTCCCTGTACCAATGACCTCCAAAGCTTGAGTTGTGAAGCTTTCCTGTAGCAGGCTGGACAACATCAGGTCTAACTGGAAGGTGGCACCTGCAGAAGGAGAGTCAAGAACTATGCTGACCATAAAGATGAATGGAGAATGTCCTCTTCTCCAGGCTGAGTTGGGCTTTTTCAGCCTGGAGAAGAGAAGGCTCCAGGGACACCTAATTGCTGCCTCCCAATACCTAAAGGGGCCTACAGGAAAGCTGGAGAGGGGCTGTTTACAAGGGCAGGGAGTGATAGGACAAGGGGTAATGGGTTTAAACTCAAAGAGAGGAGATTTAGATTAGATATTAGGAAGAAATTCTTTACTGAGAGGATGGTGAAGCACTGGAACAGGTTGCCCAGAGAAGTTGTGGAGGCCATGTCCCTGGCAGTGCCATTGTGGTATCACAGTCCTCTTGGTCTGCTAACTAGCACTGCCTGGGAAGAGGTTCAGGAGCAGCCAGGCAAATCAAAGGAAAAATGGAGAAATATCAGAAGGGGGGTGACCTAGGCTGGAAGTTTCCTCAGAGAAGAAAACACCAGTGTTCAGGTAACTCAAGACAATATCCAGACTGTGGGTATCCCAAAGCATGCTGATGGTGCAGAGACAGAAGTTCTTGCTTTCCTGGTGCTCCACCAGGTCTGGGAAGTAGCTGAAGAAGGCCTGGTGACCCCCACTCCCCATCTGTTAATGCCGTCATCCTTCCTGGATCAAAAAGCAAGGCTAGAACCCTGTGTCAGGGCTTGTGCCTGTGAGACCATGTGAGTTTGCATCTGTCCCTCATTCTCTTTTCCCAGCAAAAATCCTTCAGGCAGTGTCCCCCAACATGTGTGCCAGCCCTTACCCCAGCAGGTCCAGCTGGGGTCACTGTGATTATAGGAAGATGAGACCTCTGCATGGCTGGAAGTCTCTGTAGACCCCCATGGAAAAGGGAACATGTTGAGGACATCCTGACACCCTGTACACCATCCCCGTGGGACTCTCAAGAAGGGTCCCTAAATCCTAAGATGCAGCGTAGCTTCTTGTTGCATCAACAGCCAGGAGAAATTGCCTAGGATTCTGAACACACTAGTAGAAACAGGCAACTGCACACATGTGCATACACAAACACATGAACTCACAATCTTGTACGCACACACAGGATGGACACAGCTGACCATACACAGATCAAAACCACGAGGGAATCAAAACTGATAGCGAGGGAATGTGACAAACATCTGTCTTGACCAATGACAGAACCTTCAGAAGCAGGATGTCATCTTGTGAGCCCCTTCCCCTCTCCCTGAAACCTGCTGACAAAGCCCATCTACTTTCTGTGCGTGCGTGCTTGTGAGGGGCCATAACTCAGCCCTGAAGTGGGGGAAGACAGTGAGACCCTCTGAGACCCCCATAACCCACCGACTCATTTTGGGAACATTCCTGAGCACATACTGCGACTGCTCAGTGATGAAAAACGCTAACCTATGGGCCAGGCACTTCGGGTTACAAAAAGGGGAAACACAAGTTTTCAGTGCGTGCGCCCGCCACCTGAGGACCACAGCTATGAGCAGAGAAGACCACTGGACCCAGAATGGTGATACCTCTTATCTTTCTTTTCCTCTCTCTTTGCCTCAAACTTAATTTTTGGCACATTAAGATAGTCTCATCACAAGTTTTGCTGGGCCGTTGTCACTTGTGATTCCACTGAATTTTGTTGTTATAAATTTTGCCAACCCTCTATCTTCAGTAGTTCTGCTGAGTTTTAAGTAAATTTGTGGTTTGTTTAAACCTCTAGAGTAATTGTCGTTACTCCTGATTACCACACAGAGAATTAAAAAGTTACCTCTCCCTTACATCCACCGAGTGGGACGGGACAAGTGATCAGGCACAGGCTTTGGCCACAAGCAACCCAGAAGATTCCTGGAGGGTGTTGAAGACAGCATCTTGACACACAGTCAATGAGCTGACTAGGGCTGCTCTCTTACTGACAGACAAGGTGGATCTGTATGGGGTTGTGAATGCTGAGGGCAGGCACTGCTGCAATGACTATGAGGTGGAAGAGGAGGACAACTGAGAATCACAGCACAGGACTGCAGGAGGGATGTTTTTATCTAGTTGAGGATCTGCTTTACCTATCCTGGAGGGAAAAAGGGCTGTGGGTTACTCTTGGATCTTCAATGACAATGTCCTTAAAGCCCAGGAACACACCAATCTGGTGTGCAGGGAGTCTAGCAGGGCCTGGCAGGAGGCCATCAAGGATGACCCTTCGACTTTGGAATTCAAACACCAGAAGGAAGTGCAGGGGGAACAGGCTCCGGGAAACAGACAGGGACATGGCCCATGATTGCAGGGATGGAACCACAAATGCTAACGCTCCGCTGCAGCTGGAACTAGCCAGGGAGGGCTTCTGTAAGTGCGTCATCAGCACAAGGAAAGCAGCTAAAGGAAACTTGGTTCTCCCACCCGGTGGGGCAAGGAAAAGGTGAAGGAATTCATTGCCCTTCTTCACCTTGTGTTTTCTGGGTAAGACCTGCCCAGAGACCTTTCTGACCCCCAAATCTTCTAGCAGTGTCTATGGTGATGAAGCTTCACCAATTGTAGAAGAAGATGCCACTGCAGATCACTGATGACATCTGGACACACACCATGGAATGAAATCAAATACAGACAGAGGTACTGGGGAAGCAGACTGGTATCATGGCAAGGCTGCCCTTGATCAACTAGGTGTTTCTGATGATTGGGAAAAGGCTGACAGCACACCTTATTTCAAGGAAGTAAGAAAAAGAATCTGGAGAATGAGTGGCTGGTCAGGGTCACCACAGTCCCTGAGAAGGTGATGAAGCAACTCCTCCTGGAAGTAATTTCTGTTCACAGAAAAGATGAGATCTGGAAGGGCTGCTAAAGGAAAAGGGAAATCACCCCTGACAGGCTTGGCTGTAAGATAAATGACTGTGGACACAAGGGGAAAGCAGGGCATTTTCTTCACTTTAGTAAGGGCATGGGTGGGATGCCTCACCTACAGTTTCTTACAGCTAAATTGGTGAGACAGTCACTAAATAAGTCATTCATAAGAGGGTGGAAACTTCATTGGTGCATTAGGCCAAAAGTCTATGATCAGTGGTACAAAGTACAGCTGGTAGCTGGATACTAGTGGCATCCCTGAGTGATCAACACTTGGCTTGACGTAGTTCAGTATCTTAATTAATGGCGAGGAGCACATTCACAGCACATTTGTGGGTGATGCCAAGTTGGGGGGTGTGCTCCTGAGAAGCTTTATCTGGTTTCTTATAGTACTGAGCTCTAGATAACATCCAGAGGTCTTCCTATTCTGAATTACTCAGGGAGTTAATGAATCTGTCCTGAAAAGCTCTGTAAAGACAGAATGCACAGAGGAAGAAGGAAAGACAGTGAGACAGAAGACAAGGTATGAAACGTGTCATAGAAGCATAGAGTCATAGAATGGTTTGGGTTGGAAGGGATGTTAAAAGGTCATCTGGTTCCAACTCTCTGCAATGTGCAGGGACACCCCACCACCAGCCCAGGTTGCCCAAAGTCCCATCCAACCTGGCTTTGAACACTTGAACACTTCCTTGAACACTGCCACAGCTTCTCTGGGAAACTTGTGCCAGTACTTCACCACCCCATAGGGAAGAATTTCTTCCTAATATCTAATCTAAATCTCCCTTCTTTTAGTTTAAATCCATTCCTCCTTTTCCTACCACTCCCTGTAACCAGCCCCTCTCCAGCTTTCCTGTAGGCCCAATAGGTACTGGTAGGCGGCAATTAGGTCTCCCCTCAGCCTTCTCTTCTCCAGGATGAACAAGCCCAACTCCCTCAGCCTGTCCTCGTAGAAGAGGTTCTCCAGTCCTCTGATCAAATTTGTGGCCCTTCTCTAGACTCCCTCCAGCGGCTCCATGTCTTTCCTGTAATGGGGACCCATGAGCTGGACGCAGCACTGCAGGGGGGTCTCACCAGAGCAGAGCAGAGGGGCAGAATCCCCTCCCTCGCCCTGCTGGCCACACTGGGTTTGGTGCAGCCCAGGACACGGAGGGCTTTCTGGGCTGCCAGCGCACACGGCCGGCTCATGTTGAGCTTTTCGTCACCCAACACGTCCAAGTCCTTCTCCTCAGGGCTGCTCTCAATCCATTTCCCGCCCAGCCTGGAGTTGTGTTTGGGATTGTGCCAACCCACATGCAGGACCTTGCACTTGGCCTTGTTGAACTTCATGCAGTTTGCACTGGCCCACTGCTCCAGCCTGTCAAGGTCCTCTGGATGGCATCCCTTCCCTCCAACGTGTTGACTGCAATACACAGCTTGGTGTCGTCGGTAAACTTGCTGAGGGTGCACTTGATCCCAATATAGATAGTGGGATCAATATAAATATAGTAGTTCCTCAGAACAAAATTTCTCTTATCTGAGCATCAGTAAGAAATGTATTTTGTTAAGTATCCATATATACATATATACACCTCTGCCTGTACCTTCACCTACACACACACACACATATATAGACACTCACCTAGAAAGGCAGGTAACACAGGTAACAGGGATACGATCGGTGCATGAAAATCCGGCCATTCAAAACCAGAGCATCTCAATGAAGCTTGTCATCCAGCTAGAGCCAGTTGGCCATAACTGTCCAGCCTGCTGATGAATATTCTGTGGATGGAGATTCCACAGCCTCTCTGGGCTACCTGTTGCAGTGTTCAACTTCCCTCACAGCAAAGGAATGTTTTTTTGTGTTCAAATGAAATCTCGTGTTTCAACGTGCACCCATCAACTCTTGTCCCGTCATTGGACACGACTGACAACAGTCACAAAATCACAGAATCATAGAGGTTGGAAGGGACCTTGAAAGATCATCTAGTCCAACCCCCCTGCCAAGGCAGGACCACCCAGAGTACATCACACAAGAATGTGTCCAGTTGGGTTTTGAATGTCTCCAGAGAAGGAGACTCCACCCCCTCTCTGGGCAGCGTGTTCCAGTGCTCTGTCACTCTCACAGTGAAGAATTTTTTCCTTATATTAACACAGAACCTCCAATGCTCCAGCTTGGACCCGTTGGCCCTTGTCATATCGTTTAATGACACTGAGAAGAGCCTGGCTCC
>VWZZ01002138.1:27822-78455 GCA_013399095.1 Psophia crepitans | reverse complement strand
GGGAGGAGCACCTCCCTCGACCTACTGACCACACCCCTTCTAATCCACCCCAGGGTGCCATTGGCCTTCCTGGCCACCAGGGCACATTGCTGGCTCATGGTCATCCCTCCATCCACCAGGACCCCCAGGTCCCTTTCCCCTACACTGCTCTCCAGCAGGTCAGTCCCCAACCTATACTGGCACATGGGATTCTTCTTTCCCAAGTGCAAGACCCTGCTCTTGCCCTTGTTGAATTTCATCAGGTTCCACCCCACCCAGCTCTCCAGCCTATCTAGGTCTCACTGAATGGCAGCACAACCTTCTGGCGTGTCAGCCACTCCTCCCAGTTTAGTGTCATCAGCAAACTTGCTGAGGGTGGACTCTGTTCCCTCATCAAGGTTGTTGATGAAAATATTGAACAGCACCGGTCCCAGTGCCGAACCCTGAGGGACTCCACTGGTCATAGGCCTCCAACTAGATTCTGCCCCATTGACCACAACCCTCTGACATCTGCCCTCCAACCAGTGCACAATCCACCTCACTACCCAATCATCCAGGCCACACCTCCTCAGCTTACCCGCAAGGATGCTGTGGGAGACGGTGTCGAATGCCTTACTGAAATTGAGATAGATCACATCCACTGCCCTTCCATCATCTACCCACCTGGTTACATCCTCATAGATGTCTGGCTCCTTCTTCTTCCCTCCATCCCAGTGAGTATCTGTACACATTAAGATGTCCCCCTGAACCTTTTCTTCTCCAGGCTGAACAGTCCCAGCTCTCTTGGCCTCTCTCCATATGAAAAGTGCTCTGGTCATTAAAACATCTGCATGGCCCTGCACTGGACTCACTCCAGTATTTGGTGCTTTTCTGTGACTCATATTTCTCCACAGAATAATCACAAAAAGACCAAAAATATCATAAAAGATGATCATAAAGGCTTTGTTATAGACGACAATGCTCCCTAAGAGCTCTGGAGGGAACCAGGAAGTTTATGATAGGCAACATAAAAATCCAGAAAGCCCAGGGCTTCTTCTGAAGGGTGGTAGGGTTCCAACTGAGAACCTGAGAGGCACTGCTGGGCAATGTGTAGGACTGGGAGAGAGGGTCAAGAGAAGGCACTGAGAAACAAGGTGGTTCATGAGGGCTTCAGCAAATCCTTCCAATTATGTTTCATCCCAGAAGTAGAAAGCAGTTGATGTATGTGTGTGGAGAAGGAGGTGACTCCTGGAAATACGATTATGTTGTATAATATGTCAGGGCTGAAGGCCAGTCTGAAAATCAGAAATGGTGGAGATGTTTCCATCCTTCATTTATGCCTCAGCCTGGGAGATGGCAAATTCCTGTTGCTTGGGGGTGGCTGGACAGTGCTCATCATGTTCCGAGAGCTGACCTTGATGTCTTCCACTCCTTCATCCCCACACTTGCCTTGACGTGAGAAAACATCCATCAACCTGAAAAACACATAAACCTCCTGGAGTGAGGTCCCACCACTGCAGGGGAAGAGGGAAATGTTTGTGAGAAACAGGTGAGTGCAAGGAGAGAGTGGTGGGTGTGTAGCAGTGAGTGTGTTAAAGGCAGGAAGACAACCTGAAAGAACATGACAGGGTGGTCATGCTGAAATGAGATAGGGTGAGTTTTTATTTTGAGTCAGTGCAAGAAAGGAGATGTGTATTTCTTTGCTGGGATATGGTGTGAGGATTCAAGGAATCCTGGGGCTGGGATTCAAGCAATTCTGGGCTGGGATATGTTGGGTGATAGAGGATTAGCACTTAGGAAGAAGCTGGATGAGTTGTGGGGAACTCATAGGCATTGGCAAATCCTTAGAAAACCACAGCTTTCTGTTTGAAGCAACAGCCAGTGAGGACAGAAGGACATCAATAAAGCTTGGGACATCAGGGGGTCAGAGTGAGGTGGGGAAGCAGGGGGTAGTGTGGTTAAAGTCTGTAAGGAAACAGGCACAGGCACAGGACAGTGTAGGACAGCCTGTGGGGGAGAACCCAAAGGCTTTGGAAGAGGAGTAGAGTTGTCCGTCCCTCCCAAAAAGACTAAGGTCCTTGTCCTTTTGCTATGGCAGCTGTTTCTTCTGCTGTGGCCCACGAGAGGACACTGGTTCATTCAATGAGGCCTCACGGCCTCATAACTTCCTTACACCACTCCCTCACACACGCTAGAGTCCTACCATAGTCATTCCCTCAGCATCATACACCTCCCACATAACACTTTATCCACAAAAAACCCCGAGCATCCCCCGAGTGAAAGTATCCCCCTCCTGAGAGGATGGGGCAGGGATTGACCATCCTGCTTGGTGAAACACATCAAGGACTTTCAGAGCGACCTCCACCTTTGATTTTCCACCTGTAACCACTGCCTCTGACTTCCTGCTTCACCAGTCCCCAGGGATGAGCACCTTGTCATCCTGCAAGCACACCATTTCTCTCATTAGCAGCCTTGTTCATAGCTGAGGTTTCTCCACTAAAGTCTGTAGCTGCATGAGTCAACCCACTGGCAGCGCTTACCGCCTACTTTACTTGGAGAAAGAGCTGCACACAGAAGGGTGTTTTGTAATTGCCAACCAATGAAAACAAAAGAAGTTATAGTTCAGATAATAAACAGAAGACATTCCTGAACTGTATAACAAGTCCAGCTTACCTCCACTGAAGTTTGCATTCCACAGTGGAAAGCCATGGACCAATGGAAAATATCTTTTGTTTTTTTGTCAAGTACAGATTACAAGACCCTCCAAAGCACTCCCTGGCCTGGACTCTGCTGATAGTCACTCTTTGTACACAGTGAGTCACATGCTGAAGTTGTGAGCTCCTTCGATTCATGGAGGGAAATGAAGAGACAAAGAAAATTAAATTATCTATTTTGAATAGCCAGATCTGCGCTAATCTCAGCAGTCATTTCTTCCACTCAGTTTTCATTCCCTTCAGGGTAAATTACATGTGAGTCCGTCACAGCTGAAAGAAGCGATGAGACTGATCTCTGATCTTGGACTCCTTTGGTGCAATTGTCCAGACCTTGCTTTCGTTAAGGGAGACAAATCAGTTATCTCAATTGAGATATGCTGTCCTATCATGTCTGTCCACCAGCTCTTGGTCCAGAAAAGCTCCTGTCAATCCTGGGTCATCTTTCCCAGTCCTGTGTGGGGGTTTCAGCTACTCCAGACTAGTTTGGAAGCAGTGGCCACCTCTGTTTGGGCACCTGAATCAGCTCATGAGTGAACACGTTAAAACATATGCAGGAAAGACCTTGGTGTAAGAATTCTTCATTTTCAGAATTTTGAGAGTTGTCTACAAATCCTCATGAGTATTTATACAAGCCATGGACAAATAAGATGACGACACTTTCTCTCCCTCTCCATAAATTTAGATTTTTACAGTCATTCCTGAAATCGTATTTCCTGCCAACCCTTTGAATGGAGAAACTGTGTTCCCAGGACATGTTTACAGTGGCACATCGCACATCTAAGTTTCATATCTAAACAGAGTTTAGATGTTCGCAATGAAATACGAACATTGGATAGATAGTTGGATAGATCACCCTGTTATTTATTTGCCATAAAGCAATGACCACAACTGCTAGCACTTTCCACATATTATCCCCAGTTTTGAGCTGGTCAGATCTTCATGGGATGTACTGTGGCGTCACACCATGGCCCTGGGTCACACTCCAGCCAATACACAGAGGCTCAGAGCACAGCGTATCAAGGAGCGCAGCTGAGGAAAGCAAAAGTCACTACTATCTTCAAGAAGGGGGTTTAAACTAAAAGAGGGGAGCTGGAGCTGAGCTGGGAGGCAGCAATCCTTCCCTGGGAGAGTGCTGAGGCCCTGGCACAGGGTGCCCCGAGAAGCTGTGGCTGCCCCTGGCTCCCTGGCAGTGCCCAAGGCCAGGTTGGATGGGGCTTTGGGCAGCCTGGGCTGGTGGGGGGGTGTCTCTGCCCATGGCAGGGGAGTGGAACAAGATGGTCTTCAAGGTCCCTTCCAACCTAAACCATTCTATGATTCCGTTTAGTGACTTTCTTTGTTTCGTTTCACTTCTGAATTCAGCGACAGCAGTTAACGTTGTAACATTTAGGCAGTAAAACTCAGCTGATGTAGGACAGCTCCATGCAGGAGAGGAATATGAGTTTATGTTAAAACAAAACCCATTTCGCTCTCTTATACTTGTAGGAGTACAGATGCATATGTTTGCAATTTGGGCATCAAGGTATGTGCCTGGGTTGTTGTGGTTTTACCCCATCCAGCATCTGAGACTCACACAGCTGCTCGCTCACCCTCCCCCATAGGGATGGGGGAGAGAATCAGAAGAGTGAAAGTGATAAAACTCATGGGTTCAGGAACAGACAGTTTAATAGGTAAAGCAAAAGCTGTGCACACAAGCAAAAAAAAAACAGGAATTAATTCACCGCTTCCCATGGCAGGCAGGGGTTCAGCCATCCCCAGGACGGCAGGGCTCTGTCACGCGTAACAGGCACTTGGGAAGACAAACGCCATCACTCTGAATGCTGCCACCCCACCATGTCCCGCCCTTCCCAAGCCCCTTATAAACTGATCATGACATCATATGATATGGAATATGCCTTTGGTCAGTTGGGGTCAACTGTCCTATCTGTCCCCTCCCAACTCCCTGTGCACCCCCAACCACCCTGCTGGCGGGGCGGTGCGAGGAGCAGAAAAGGCCTTGGCTCTGTGCAAGCACCACTCAGCAACAACAAAAACATCTCTATGCAATGAAAACATCTCTATATTATCAACACTGCTTCCAGCACAAACCCAAACAGAGCCCCACACTGGCTACTGTGAAGAAAATTAACTCTTTCTCAGCTGAAACCAGGACAGTTGTCTGCCCAGCACTGTTTGCAGTAATAGGAGAAACAAAGGATGCTGCTAGTTGATGTCTCCTTGCCTGAATGTCTAATGGTTCCGCTTAGGTTCTTGCCATCACCTCCTTACAATGTTGGCCTGCAAGCAGACATGTTGGGTGTTACTTGTTTGACCTGAGTAGCCTGAGAAACTGCATGTAGACATCAATGGTGCTTGGGTCAGCCGGTAATGAGATCCCAGCATGCCTGCCAGTTGTGTAGCCCTTCTTCTACCACTCCTTGCTTCCCTTGCAGAATTCCCAGTGACTGGGAATTTCAATGGACATTCAAACGAATCTTAATGCTTCCAAGACAATCTCAGGACAATGTGTAGTGCTGTTCTTTCCCTCTCCTTGTTCAGTCCCTGAAGAGAACGAGGAAAGCAGAGGGTGCCAGTGGTCTGAGCATCTCTGCTCTTCAGCTGTGGAAATCAGAAGGCTCTTCAAAGGAGTAGGGTTTGCCCATTCCTACTTGGTCCCTACAGTTCCCCCTTCTGCTGAAGACACTGTCCCACTCATGGATACATAAAGTCCTGTATGGCCGCCTTCTCAGCCTCTTTCTATACCACCTTTGTAAGGGGGTAATTTCTCACAAGCATTTGTAATGATCTTCTTTCCTCTTCAGTGCTACTCTGGCTCTCACCTCTGGTATGAGGCAAACCAGGAAGGAATTAGGATTGTTGTCTTTGTATTGATCTCTGCTGCTCCGTCACTCCCCTGAGTTACCCCTGAGTTTGTGCATTTGTGTGAGCTGTTTGCACAAAGACTGTCCCGTCTGCTGTTTGTGGCTGAGGATTTAACCTCAATGAGGCTTGCTGTTGTCTTGTATTCTTCTCTTGAATTGTTATTCATTTACACTTAGGTCCTTGAGGAAACTCTCCTATGTGTGCAGTGAGTAGGTATAATCAGCAAATTCTTCCCTGAGTTAATCCTCACTCAAATTGCATTTACCCTTTGATCTGTTCAATAAAATCTGTAACTTGTAACCTCACCTATATCCATGTGAATTTAAACAAAATTGTTGTAACTTCATTCTGGTTTAAAGCCATAGGGTTTTGAAACTCTGCTCTAAAATTGGAAACAATCTCCTATGTCTTCTGACTGTGGGAACTGGAAATTCAAGCAACACTAACAAAAGCTGTAGTCGAGTTGCTGTATTGCTGCTGTTCTCTATTCTGAAATAGGAAACTTGCTAGTTTTTATTCTGTGAAAAGGTTAGTACCTGCTGATGGGGTGAACTATTGATCAGTTTACAGCTGTACTGGTCTGCCAGTAAATCTACAGGAGGTGATTCTGACATCAGCCATTGCTTTTTCTAACTTCCAATAGTGTGAAAATAGTTTTCTTATGATGCTTGGAGAAATCAATCTTTATTAATCACCTAGTCATGGAGAAACTAAAACTCGCACTTCACTTTTCCCTACCTTTTTTTATACCTATCAGGTCCAGGCCTTGCAAGGCATTTGGCGCAATTTGTGCACCTGTTTGGGTGAAATTGTGCTGCAAGTGACAATTCTGCCAAGTGAATGAAAGAGCTGATGAACTTATGCTTTTCCTCTAGAATACAAATCGTTTGCAGTTTTTCAATAGCCATCTGAATTTAGATCAGCTTAAACTGAATCACCAGGTGTCCCTGTGCTCAGGTATTTACTTACCATTACCCTACAGAATATCTGCGTTTTTAGAGCTTTGGCTCATTTAGGTGCTGATCTTCTTGTGTAGATGGCTGAGCTAGTTGCAGTTAAACCACAGGTTGTTCTTAACTGGTGATACACACACCAGTATCATCAGCCGAGCCAGCAAGCTCCTGGGCCTTATTTTGAAGGAAGGTTTCTTGTTCTGTGCTTGCTGCACCTTGCCACACTGAAAAGGGTTGGTGCTTGGGTCTATAGGAATGGATGGAACCTGCTGCATTCCCAGTAAATGTGGACTGCACTTAGCTTAATGTCCCTGAATTAAACCAGGCTGATTGCATGTGGGTTTCTTTCTTAGCTCCAGTTCCAACCTGTGTGTTAAGCACTAATGACCAAGAGACCATGTGCTATTCTCCAGGTGTCAGTGGCTGCAAATTAGGTGAGGACATCACTTAGGTGATGCTGCAGGTGGTCAGTGATAATGGATGTGTACTTGCATGATACTGCTTTCATGAAAGTTTTGTGATCTTACCACTTCAAACCCCTTCTCTTTTGCAGAAATTTTAAGATGACATTTTTTATTCTTGAGTTCAGACTGGAATTTGGTGAAGGTTTCCTAATCGAACTTTGCTGAGCTGGGAGGCTGCATTGGAGTAGTGGAGGTGAGAGGTGTCATCTTTAAAGCTGATCTTTAGAACTAATGAAGCTATGTAAAATCTAAAAGCAAAGCTAGTTTCTTTCTAAAATGCTGCCTGTCAAAAATGGTAACAAATAAAGGCACTTGCAATTGGCTTTTTTATGCAATCTTCATACTGAGTTTTTTGTATTGATTGATGCTTGGGAGGTGAGAGAGCACTGAGGAAATAGGGGTTGTCTGAACAGCTTCTTCAATGCAGGCATGGTTAAAGCCGTTGTGCTGAAACATACTGATACTATGATTTCAGAGCATAAAAAATGAGCTGTCTGCAAGGAGAGTTTCAGTGGAAATAAGGACAAACTTCTGAATTTGGTCTTCTGTGCAATAAGAGATTGCTTGCACATCTCAAGGGAGTGCTGGTTTATTAAGGCAGGCTGTCATGGTCTTTTCAGTGGTACTTCTGGACTGCAGGTAGCATACCTGAGTGGTACCGAGTCCCAGGATGAGGCAGCTTCTGCCAACAGTTTTAGCTCAGCAGATGTGACAGAGTTAAAAACACCTTTGCTGTTGGCCCCAGACTTCAAAGGTTATTGCTGACATACCCTTGGCCTGGGCATGTGGGGAGTTTTGCCAACAATCCAGTAAGAATTCTGTTGTCTGATGCAATGGGTTTCCAGACAAATTTAATGAATGGTTACCTTTCTGCTGTGGTTATTTCCAGAAGAGCCCTCCCATTCATTTCAATTTACAATGGTAAGGACTTTGAAGGATAGTTGGCTAAACCAGTTTTCTCTATATGGAGTTTACCAGCGTTGACATAGAAAAGTTGAGGTTTAATGGAATCACAGAATTGTTCTGGTTGGAAAAGACCTTTAAGACCATCAAGTCCAACACTAAACCCAGCACTGCCAAGTCCAATGACTAAACCATGTCCCTAAGCACCATATCTATGAGTCTTTTAAATACCTCGTGGGATGGTGACTCCACCACCTCCCTGGGCAGCCTGCTCCAGTGCTTGACAACCCTTTCAGTGAAGAAACTTTTCCTAATATTCAATCTAAACCTCCCTTGGTGCAACTTGAGGCCATTTCCTCTTGTCCTATCACTTGTTAGTTGAGAGAAGAGACCGACCCACACCTGGCTACACCCTCCTGTAAGGTAGTTGTAGAGAGCAATCAGGCCTCCTCTGATTCTCCTTTTCCCCAGACTAAACAATCCCAGTTCCCTCAGCTAGTCCTCATAAGACATGGGCTCCAGACCCTTCACCAGCTTCGCTGCCCTTCTCTGGACACGTTCCAGCACCTCGATGTCCTTCTGGTGCTGAGGGGCACAAAACTGGACACAGTACTCAATGTGCAGCCTCACCAGTGTTGAGTACGGGAGGATGATCACTGCCCTGGTCCTGCTGGCCCCACCATTTCTGATACCAGCCAGGATGCCATTGGCCTTCTTGGCCACCTGGGCATACTGTCAGCTCATGTTCAGCCAGCTGTCAGCCAGCACCCCCAGGTCCTTTTCCTCTAGGCAGCTTTCCAGCCACTCTATCCCCAGCCTATAGCGTTGCCTGGGGTTGGTGTGACCAAAGTGCACTGAGCCTTTTTGAATATCAATAGGTAAAGCTTATAATAGAGTGCTGTGCTCAGACATGGAGCTCTGTTTCCTAGAGACGCTATTCATTTGGACATGTTATTTTCCCCACAAAGTCTTTGAGTCTTATCAACTTGAGCTCACAGGATCCTGATTTAGTAGTTCTAGTGCTCAAGTGGAGATGTTTGGTTTGCCTTAGTTTTGCAAAAGCAAAGCCCGTTGCAGGGTAATGGTTCAAAAAAAGCCTGGAACTTCAGTCTTCTGTAGCCTTCACACTGCCAGGGTGTTTATGTTGTTTATCAGAAGTAGAATTTAACCTTATCCTGCTGTCTCTGGCATCTTTCCTCCTCCTGTATGGGGTCAGCCACATCATCCTCCATTTTCTGGATGCTCTGTAAGGAGAAGGAAGTCCTTAATTTAATCGTGTCTCAGAATGCCAAATAGTGAGGGAAACCTCAGTAGTTATTAGCTTCAGATGTTGGCTGCTGCAAGTAACCCATTCATTAACTGGTCATACTCTGCATTAAAAGTAGATAGGTTTCTTTTTCCTCATTCACATCTTTTTTCTTGAAGGAAACATCACAGTTGTGATAATCACGAGAAGGCTGAATTTTTATTCCCTTAAGAAAAAACTTTGTGCTTGGGGTTTTTTTATTATTTGTTTGGGTTTTGTTTGGATTTTTTTTCCTTATGTAAGTATTATTTAAATAACAGGCTCTTCATTTCCTTTTTCTGTTTTTGTAATGCTGAGCATTTCATCTAGTCTAAGTCTCTTAGACCCAAAGCAGTCTTCTGAGGGAGGTCTTATTAGTGGCCTTGTTAACACCGGTATTAAGATAAAAGCTGCTTGCTCTGCTTTTACAAGCTACTTGTTAAGTGCCTCTCCAGAGCAATAAAGGCTTAGAAGTTAGATTGAATCAATGTGATAGAGAAGATCACTCTGGTTTTTGACTCTTTTTTTCCTTTTGATTTTTAAATCAGTAGAGGAAATTTCTGTCATCTTTTCTGTTCACTTATTTCCTGGTACTTTTGTTGCCAGCTTGCTTTGCCAAACACAGGCTGCTGGTTCAAATTTATGTCAGACATGGACAGCAGTTTGTGCTTTTATCTGGCACATAGAAGGTAACAGGGAAAACTGTAAATCCAAATTCCTTCAGGACTAGGTCTCCCTTTGGCAAAGCAAGAGTCTACAGCTGTAGGAATGTGGGCTGGAAAGGACCTCTGGAGTCTTCTGGTCCAGCCTCCTACTTGAGTTCGTGCTGCTGTGACTGGATTGCTGGTGTTTCCCCACTATGTCTTTTTCCCTCCCCACCCAGCATTACTGATAGTTGCAATCTTCAGCTTTACAAAAGCAGATGTGAGTTCTGTCATTTACATTTAAGTCAAATCCCATTAACTAGGCCATCTCCCAGGTACTTCAGGAAGTTGAGAGCGAAAAATAGACAGCAGATATTCTGGTTCTTCTTCAAAGATGAAGTGAGGAATAGCTGGGGAGGGGCATTTGTGAAACTTGAGGATGTTTTATCTTTCCCTAACTGAAAAATCAGAGCAAATACCTGTCATCTGATCACAAATACTGATGTGAATCCATCTGGTTTCAGTTGCTGTGGAAAGATGCTGTTAGTCTCTCATGTTGAATGCTGTGCATCTCGAATATCACTTGACATGAAGTTGCTCTTACCACTCCTCCACCCTTCCAACCTTTCTAAGTGTGTTTGTGTTTATTTCCTTAGGTGTAAGTCAGCTGTACTAAATGGCCTGGTTCTTCCCCTGTATTTTGAGGACGTTATTTAGTGTGTGTCTAATTTTGAGCTGTTAATGTTCCTAAGCAGAAGTGACTTTCCAGTCATCACTTCCGATGTTCTGAAAACTTTCTAGAGAGGAATGCTCCATACCATGACAAACGTGTTCTTGTACCTTCAAACATTCTAAAGGATGATCCTCAGTCTAAAAGCCAGAAGAACTTCCCTGCCCCCACTAGACTAGGTGGTTGGAGAGAAGTAAGCTGTAGGGATGTTCTGGCTTGAAAAGAAAAATTCTGTCTTGAAATTCATGTGGGGATTCTCTGTAGCAGTTCGGCATATCGCTCCATGCTTGGTTTGCCTCAGCGTGAGTATTTTGAAATACAGCCCATCTTACAGCACTCCTCCTGGTGCTTCCCTTGCAGAAATTCGCAGTCGTTCCCCATTCACACCCACATTGGTACTTCCATGACAAATCTCTACCCAGTGTGTGGTGCTGCTTTTTCCCTCCCCTTATTCAGTCTGGAGGAGAAAGGGTTATGTTTGTGGTGAGGATGTTTATCTTCCCAATTAATCATTACACATTTTCTAAACTTTGCCCTGGCAATGAATAAGAGGGATCCAAAAGGTTAAAGTAGGAATTGTTTGTCCTGGCTCTTTGTTTAGAAAGTGACACGACCAAAGGAATTGTGCAAGAAAGCGAATTCTGGCCTGTCTGCCCTAGGGAACAAGTGATTCTTGAAAACCAGTTGCAAGTGTAACATAAGCAGGTAAGAAGTGCTCCTTCTTATGGCCGAGGATAAAAACTTCCTTTGTCTTTAAGGGAACTGTCATGGTTTAGACAGCTGTTTTATTTCCTGATGACCTTCTCTCCCATTCACATGAGGAGGGGAAAATTGGGAAAAGAAAAGAAACGTGCTGGTTGAAATAGAAACATTTAATAAAAGAATACGAATCTTAATATCAACACCAATACAGTATAAAATATAGAAGCCTATACTCAACCAGGATGGCGAACTGCACCCTCTCAGCAGTGGTTGCTGGTGCCACACCGAAGCAAGCAGCGCAGCTCCAGCAAACACGGGACAGTCACCGCATCCAGCGGGGCAGGACTGGGAGCACAGAGTGGGGCTCAGTGACGGGATGGCGGGTGAGGCCCTTCAGGGACGGCAACCACCACAGAGAGAGGGTCGTCCCAGAGAATCTCCTAATGTATAGGGAGCGTGACATTTACGGTATGGAATACTTTTGTTGGCCAGCTCGGGGCAGATGCCCTGGTTTTGCCCCCCAGCTTCTGCACCTGGCTGTCTCAAACTGTTCAAGACCTTGATCACTGTGGAACCTGCATTCCATAGCTGGCCAGAAACTACATCAAAGTGTCTTATCAATGTTGGTCTTACAGAATTAAGTGCTGCAGTCTGCTCTAAAATGCAGCTTCTCTGTGCAGAAAATTAGTTCTATGATTCTATCCCAGCAAAACCAGGACAGGAACCCAATTCAAATATAGTCTTAAAAGATTTTCTAGTGTTGAGGGCAAATGAAAATAGTTCTTGCAACACAAAAAGAAATGAAATTATTTCAATGAAAATACATCTTATTGTGTTTAAAATTAAGATCCAGTGTCTTTTAAAACATCTGAGAAATTGGCTTGCTGGCCCCAAACAGAATTAAAATAAACACAAGCAATAAAAGCAAACTTTTTGGATTGACAGAAAACATGCTGAGAGGCTACAAAGAGATTTGGAGAGAGGAACATTCCACTTTTCTGGTTGAAAAGACTCATAGTTTTTAGGTCTGAGCAAGTCTAAAATTTTCTTAGTTTTCTATTTATCAGTACCTCCGATTCTCCTGAAGCTCTGTTTATTGCAGTACCTCCTCTCACAGCAGTCCATTTCCATCTGACAGGAACATGATTTTCCGTTTACAGTTGCAAGGAAAGCTGGAAGCTAGCCAGCAGCCAGAATGATTCAGCTCTGGATTTTTTGAAAAGCAGTGGCACTCAGCAGCACGTTACCTGCCTGGCTGTGCCCACTGGTTTTAGTGCTATAGGCATAGGATTCTGTGACACTAGGAAAGGACTGGGGTGTCTGTCTCTTTTGGATGCACCATGGACCAGTTAGAGCCACAAGGTTACAGAGCTGAGGTTGACCTCTGGAGCTATCTGCTCAGAGTAGGGCCAACCTTATCAGGTTGCTGCAAGCTGTGACCAGTCAGGTTTTTAATGTCTCTAGGGAGGGAAATTCCACAACCTGCCTGGGCCACTTGTTCCAGAGCATCAGCACCCATACAGGAAAATAAATAAATAAATAAACCCCCTTTGTGTTTTATCTTGTGTGGAATTTCCTAAATTTCAGGTTTTGTTCGTTACCTCTTCTCTCACCAACAGGTAACATGTCTATGCTATTTATACTTGCTCAGACGATCCCTTTATAGCTGTTCATAAGATCCCTTTGATGAGCCTTGTCCTCTCCAGGCTCAGTAGTCTTATTCTCTCAGCCTCTGCTCGTATAGAAGAGACTACAATCCCTTCACCATCTTCACGATCCTTTCCTGGACTCACTCAAGTATGTCCATAGACATACTTTAAGGTTGGAAAAGACCTCTAAGATCATCAGGTCCAACCATCAACCCAACACCTCCATGTTTACTAAACCATGTCCTGAAGTGCCATGTCTTTTGAACACCTCCAGGGATGGTGATGTCACCACCTCTCTGGGCAGCCTGTTCCAATGAGTTTGGTCAGGAGGCCTGGCCACCCTTTCGGTGAAGAAATTTTTCCTAATGTCCAATTTAAACCTCCCCTGGCACATCTTGAGGCCATTTCCTCTTGTTCTATCACTTGTTACTTGGGAGCAGAGACCAACACCCACCTCACTACAAGCTCCTTTCAGGTGGTCTCCCCTGAGCCTCCTCTTCTCCAGACTAAACAACCACAGTTCCCTCAGTCGCTCCTCCTAAGACTTGTGCTCCAGACCCTTTACCAGCTTCATTGCCCTTCTCTGAACACAGTCCAGCAGCAAATCAAAGGGGGCACAGATGAGCCCTAGACCCAACTGCCCTGTGTGAAAGGTGAGTTCCTCAAGAAACTGCCCTCTAGCATCCTCCATGTTGTTCCCCATGTCCCTGTCCCCAGGTGATCGCCTTCTTACCGATCACAAAGCTCTGTCCCACTGACCTCTGCAGCAATTTCCCACCACTGCAGTGCTTCATCTCTCCACAGGAGAAGGCTATCTCAAACAAGCCCTTAGCAAGTACTGTCAGGCCACTTCCCAGCTCCTGCTGTGGCCAGCACATCCTCCTGTTCTCAGATCTGCCTCTTTCACGGTCAGGGGCTCAGCCCAGGGGATTCATTTGGACATGCCTCTCATCATTAGCCTCAGAACCTCTCCAACCAGTGACTTGGTGGCCAGGAAGGATGACATAGACGGGGAGAAAGACGCACCGTCCCACTGGGAGTTGCTGCCCAAGGCTGGGCAAAGGGCTACCCACCTGGACTCATTTCTGGCAGGGTCTAGTAGAAGGTTTCTAAACATCTCCATAATCCTCCCACTGTTGCATGAGTGAGGAGTTTACATCCAGTGCTGTTCATCTTTCCTCCCAAAGAAGCAGGGGGCACATCCCACGGCAAGAGGCATGCCCCAGTCATTGACACTTTGCTGCTCCCTGCTCAGGGAAGTGCCACCTGAGAGGCACTGTGAAGCTGGGGTTGGCATGGGGTATCCACCACAACAGTCCAGCTGGGCACAGTTCACTGGTCAGTTTGAAATACACTTTGTGGAACTCCAAGAAAGCACCAAGATTCACCTCCTCCAAATCACAGCTTCTCCTTTGGTTCCACAAAGTAAACACATCAGCCACCAGTGAGGGCAGGGTGCAAATCCATGTGCAATGAGCAACCACCACACAGAAGCAGTACATCCTTTGCTCATGCCACCATGTTAAACACAGACTCTGAGCATTCAGACCACAACTGCTCTTGACATCATGACACTTCATAGCAGGACCTTTTCCCAGCAGTCCGGTTTCTGGAAACAGGTCATTTCCCACTGATTTCTCCAAAGGTTTGACGTGTCATGCATGGAAACTGTTGCCTTTGCATTAGCCTCAGAGGCAGTAGGAAAATGACAACTCTGAGAGGGGACAAAGGGTTCAGAAACTTTTTATCCGCAACCCCAAAAAGAGACTTCCATGCCCTTATTCAACTTCAATCCACTTTTCCACTGAGGTGCTACTGGGGCAGCAGTGTCTTCTGGAAGATGACTAAAACCTTAAAAATCTGTACCTGAAGCCCTGCCCAGGGTCAAACCCTCACACAAAGGACCCACAGATGGAAAATCCAGAGGGGTACCCTGTTTATCCTCTGTCCAGCACAGCCAGGCTGTCAGATGAGCTGGAGCCAGGCATGGTGAGAGTTGCCCTCCTGGGGCACATGGCACCTGTGTTCCCCAGCCACAGTTTTACAGAATGCTCCTGGCTAGAGAAGATAGATGAGCATTCATTCTTTCCACATTTTACTTCCAAGCCAAAAAGTGAAACAATCTATGTGCTTACTCTCTTGTGGGGGTTGCTGCCTTTGCTGCAAGGAATGGAATCTGAAAAAGAGGGAAAGCAGCTTCTGCTCCTGAAGGATGGGGAACCAGGAGGCTGAGGGAAGGCAGGGGGCATAGTGGAATCTGCTACCTGTCCCAGGGCTGCCCCTGACAGAACAGAACGGTCCTGCTCAGGGAAGGAGTTGCCAATGTCTGGGGTGGGCAGGGATAGTCCCACAAATTCATGGCTGTGAAAAATCAAGGAAAAGGCAGGAAGACAAAATAAAAAATTCTGTTCTTGTCCAGACAGCTGATGGCAATGCATGCATTGACATGTCCAAGGCTCCTTGTTCCGCTCCTCCTTAACTACATGTTCTGATAACTAAGATAATGAGATACAAGCCAAAGAGATTTGACAGTCTGGTCTTGTTCCAGCATGCTTTGGACACACACACACAGAACAGTTAGTGAATGCACAGCGAAAACTTAAGAGCAAGTAGTCTTATTATATGTAGTCTGCACTTGTCCGCCGTGAAATAAACCCCTGGATGACAGCAGTACTGGTCCCACTCCCCTTTTAGAGGTAGTGCAGGCATAAGGCGGCAGGGGTTCACCTCACCTCCTGCACCATGTCCCATGCCCTTGACCGGCCCATGGAGAATCTTACGTCGGGGTTTGCAGGAGGGATGCCTATAGTTGTTCCCAAATACCCATGCAGCTGCTTTTGTTCCTTCTCACCATGCCCCACCAGTCCAGTGCTGGCCTTCTGCTTCAACAGAAGGTGCCACAAATGTGCTGCTCTCCAGCTTCACTGGTCACCCTCTGAGCCAAATAAGACCCCTCCAGAAAAGCCCACATTCTAGCTGCCTGCAGCATCACCAGCCTTGCAGCTTCTGTCCCTGGGACCAGCTCACAAAAGGCAAGGTGTTTCCTGTGGCCCCAGTGTCAGGATGGCAACTGGGAGGCAAAAGCCTTTGCACAAGGCAAAGGGAGTCCTTGTGGCCTGGCAGGGAGAGCTGCTGAGTGAGACTCTGTGTCACTAAGTAAAACTCAAGTCATAGAATCACAGAATTATTTGGGTTGGAAGGGACCTCAGAAATCATCTAGTTCCAACCCTCTGCCATGGGCAGGGACACCCCCCACCAGCCCAAGGTGCCCAAAGCCCCATCCAACCTGGCCTTGAACACTATCAGGGAGCCAGGGGCAGTCACAGCTTCTCTGGGCACCCTGTGCCAGGGCCTCAGCACCCTCCTAGGGAAGGATTGCTGCCTCACATCTCATCTAAATCTGCCCTTCTTTAGTTTAAACCCTTTTCCCTTGGCCTGTCCCTCCCTGCCCTGTAAACAGCCCCTCTTCAGCTTTCCTGTAGGCCCTTTAGGTACTGGAAGGCCACAATTAGGTCTCCCCAGAGCCTTCTCTTCTCCAGGCTGAACCACCACAACTCTCTCAGCCTGTCCTGGTAGCAGAGGTGCTTCAGCCCCCTGATCATATTCATGCCCTCTTCTGGACTCACTCCAGCAGCTCCATGTCCTTCTTGTCCTGGGGACCCCACAGCTGGACACAGCACTGCAGGGAGGTCTCAGCAGAGCGGAGCAGAGGGGCAGAATCCCCTCCCTTGACCTGCTGGCCACACTGGTTGTGATGCAGCCCAGGACACGGGTGGCTTTCTTGGTTGCCAGCGCACACTGCCAGCTCAAGTTGAGCTTTTCATCAATCAACACCCCCAAATACTTCTCCCTGGGGCTGGTCTCCATCCATTCTCCGCCCAGCCTGAAGTTGTGCTTGGGATTGCCCTGACCCACGTGCAGGACCTTGCACTTGGCCTTGTTGAACTTCATGTGGTTTACACAGGCCCACCTCTCCAGCCTGTCAAGGTCCGTCTGGATGTCATCCCTTCCTCCCAGGGTGTCAACCCACCACACAGCTTGGTGTCGTCAGCAAACTAGTTGAGGGTGCACTCAATAAATGCTTGTACTGACATTACGATTGTGAATAGGAAACTGCCGTGTAAAATGGAAACACTGAAAGTCTGCAAACAGAATGAGCTTGGAGTTTGAAAGATGCCAGGTGTCAGTGGAATGATTCATGACCTCAATTACTGCTCTGTCTCTTTTCTCAGTAGCTGTTTATCCGAGAGGCTTTTTCAGCATGCTGTAAGATACAACAGTCATACCATAACATATACATATGTGCACTATGTCTATATGCAATACAGTATAGAAAATGTATGTTGTCAGTTCTTTAAAGAATCCCATGAGGGTCCAGTACTTAATGCAATAATATTGCTGGGGACCAATAATTCTGAATGATGTCTCTACCAATAATCTACTTTCTTGCTTCAAGCAAGCGTTTGCACCAGAGACTTGCAGAGGTCCCTTCCTACTGACGGGATTCTGTGTTTCTATAACACCGTTCCCTCTGTCCCTCTCACAGGCATAAGAATCAGTACACAATCATGCCTGCTTTGCATTTCCTCCACTATGGCCATTTCTTTCAGGGTCATTTCTTTGGTTGACTTTTACTGTGCACCAAGAGATGCTGCAGGCAGGATGCGGAGAACTGATGCGTACATAGAAATTATTTCTTGACTACTGCATTCACTGGGTAGCAAAAAGTAATGAGGCTAAGCACTGATAGGCTCACTGCCTCAGTAAGACAACTGAAGTCTTAGTCAGATGGAGAAAAGTCAGCCTCCTGCTCTCATGGAGAGAGATTCCCGCTTTCTTCACATTTTTCTCTGAGTATTTTATACCTCTTCAAGCCAGTGAGTATTCTCTGGCATCCTTGAATTATTAATTGTCACTGTCTCAAAAAACTTACCTCCCCAGGTGCAGAACTTTGCATTTCCTGTGGTTGAATTTCATGAGGTTCCTCTCAGCCCATTTCTCCAGCCTGTCAGAGTCCATGTTAATAGCAGCAAAAGCTCTCCAGTGTATGAACCAATCATCCCAGCTGCAAACTTGCTGTGGCTGCACCCTGTCCAATCATGCAGATCATGTAGATCATTCATGAAGATATTAAATAGTACTGGCCTCAGTACCAGGTACACCGCTGCTGCCTGGTGATTGACCTGCAGCTGGACTTCGTGCCGCTGATGGCAATATTGTAAGCTTGGCCATTCAGCCAGTTTGCACTCCATCTCACTGTCCACTGGTCTGTCTTGTAATTCACCAGTTCATCAGTGAAGATGGTATGGCAGACAGTGCTGAGTCCTTTTCTAATTGCATGATGAACAATATCCACCTCATTCCCCTCATCCACCAAGGCAGTCACCTCCTCGCAGAAGGCTGCGCGAAGCATGATTTCTGCTATTGAAAACACATACTGGCTAATCCCTAGACGTAGAGTAGCATATATATTTGCTAACATATAACAGCCAACTAAATCAGCTGGCAGCCACCCACAGCGCAGAGGGGATTTCATGTTCATTCATGTGCCGGGGAAAGAGGCAGAGCTGTGCCCTCATGGGCACTGATGCGTGTGACCAATCCTTCCAGCCTGTGATCCACACCTAGTCACTGGCCCAGCTGGCAATGCACCAGAGCGTGCAGGCTGGCTGATTGACTCTGTTCTTCAAAGGCATGAATGAACATTAAAAGCATAGCTCTGACAAATACCCAGAACTTGATGATTTATGCCTGATGCTGATAAGAAAATTAAATAAAAGAATCAGTAAAATTAATCTGATTAAAGCAAATGGAGAATAACAAAGAGTAAACAAAATGTGGCAAGCACTTATAGTTTATTGACAAGTGGTTTTAGAGAAATAAAGCCTTTTGAGATGGTGTACTCAAATTCTGAAATGCAGTTAGTAAATTCACACTGCTGGCAAGAAAATAAGTTATTTACTAGCAATTTAATTATGCACCAAGCAATAACAGATGACAGTTAGTGACTCCCAGTTACTTAACATAAAAGTGATCTGATACTAATGCTGCTTCCTTTACTGGAATAGTATGGAAAAGAGTTAGAGGCATATTTTTCATCCTCAGTCTCTAGGTTTGCATCTAGGTCTTTGTCGTCCCATCAGAAGATCCCAGAATGGATAATAACAGCAGCAGAAATTGTATTCTTTACATCCTGTTTTGCATTATCTTTGGCTTGACCTCTTAGCACTGCCCCAGATGCAACTGCAGCACACCGCGGAAATGCATATCCACATAGTAAGTGAACTCCTTTGGCATGATGTGCATCCTGTAGTTGGGAAGCACATTGTCATAGTAATGATGGGGAAGGGAATGGCCATCAGGATGCAAAGAGAAGGGCCAGAAGCCATAGAGTGTAATGTATTGGCACAATTCCAGAGCCGTGTTCACTAGCATGAAACCCGAGGAGAGGCGACGGGTACGAAAACCACGATCATGCCAGTACTTGCTTAGAGAACTCAGGTACTGAGGGTGGAAGAAGAATACATCTGACTGGGAGGCAGAGTCCTGTAAAGCATAGAGTGCTCGGTAAGAAGCCTCAGTATTGCCAGGGTAGGAGAAAGCTGGGATGAGGAACCAAGGTTTTCCATAGGAAGCTGCTGCCTTCACAAATGGCAGGCGCCGACCATTCAGCCCATGAAACCTGTGAGGCAAGAGATGTGGGACCATCACCTTCTGCCAACGCCTTCTCATTCCCTCCTGCCCTTCCCAAGCTGCTCTGTCCCAGAGCAGTGAATATCAGTCTTGCTCTTCACCTCCATTTTCCCCTTCTCTGCACCTTGTGGGTGCTCTGACTTCAAGATTCTCAGGTTCAGGTAATAGACCAGAGGAGCTGCTTGAAAATACCTGGGATGTTTGGTAGTGATTAGTTGGTTAAAAGGCTGGCAAGATGTCTTCAAATTTAAAAATCTTGTGGCCCCACAGCACACAATTCATGGAGAATGATGTCCCATAATGGAGGAGCAGACAGCTGGGAGATATTTCATGCCATCTGTCTTTAGAGATATGCTACACAGACGTCCACATCTGAGTTAATTGCCTAAAAGTCCTTTGCAGCCAGTGGAGACAAACAAGCACAGTTGGATCACAACAGATCTGTCTTAATTTAGACGTCTGCTGTAAGACAAGAAGTACCTGTATTCTCCACTGAACATAAAGAACATTTTTGCAGCTAGGGTCACAATGAGGTTCAATAGTTCCCATCAGAGCTTCTCCTGACAGCAGCAGTACAGAACACAGCCAAACCTCTCCACCTCTCTTGATATCACCCTTGAGAGGATTAGCTCATTGGAAAGGCTGGAAATGTTGTTAATCTCTAGTGGTAAGCTAAAACAATCAACAAAAAACAAGTCTTGAACAAATGCCGCCTCAAAAAACTCCAAGACTTGCAGTATTCCCCTGTATACCTCTGCACAGAAGGGAACATCTCACAGCAGTAGGTGTCAATAGCTTTTTTCATTTGGTTGGATGTTTTTTTTTTATGGGGCTTGCATGGTAGAAAAAGCCTGTCTATTTTATGGAACGAGAGCAGAGGAAATAGAGGCTGAGTCTTTGAGGACACAGTATGGGGGTGGGGGAGGGGGTGGTGAAGAAAGTTAAGAGTTCTTTCCTCCATTTCTGTTACCACGCCTATTACCGTTTATGAAGGATACTAGGATTCACAGTGACAATGCTTGACTTTCTGCCCACATCCTCAGGGAAGTCCACAGAAGGCAGGTTAAACCTGATTGAGGTCATAAGCAAAGGAAGTCTATGAAAAATTACGCTCCACGATATCCTGAGAGCTTACTCATCCTTCTATGACACTACCCAGCTCAGGTACACCCCACCATTTCCCCAGTTCTTCACCTTCAACCCGGTTCAGAACATTTAACCTGTCTCCATTTTCTCTACCTTCTCCCTATTCCCTTGAAAGCCCCCTCCGCCTGCTGGTCTCATACATCTCTCCTGGGCAGGCTGGCTGCAATTACCTGATTACAAACTGGTGCCCATCAATTTTAGAGCCACAGCTGCTGTTCCTGAGGATTCCACCGTTTCCCACCACAGCACAGGTTTTGTAAAGAGGGTTGTGAAAGGGGGATTTCTATAAAGAACAACATACAGAAATCCACTCACCCTCAGAGAATGACAGTAAAGACCTTCCACAGATCCCCCAACCAGACACATTCCAGGGTGTCCAAGGGAAAATCATACAGAATATGGGTCGTATTCCCCATCAAAAAGCACTCCTACCTCTGGCAGGATCTCTAGCAAGCCACTGCTGACTTTCAAGCTCTTTGAGCGATACCCATCATAGACATCCAGCCACTCCAGATGTGTGTTCTCTTGTGTTGCAGCCAGCCAGGATGAGGCATTGCAGCAGCGCCCTAGCTCTTCCCTGTGAGGGAGGGAGAGTGGAAGACGGTTAGCAGAGGTCTGGGGATGGGATGAAGGAGGGCTGTAACAGAATAGCAAAGGAGAGAGGGATGAAAATTAAAAGAGAGGGCTAGGCAAGGTGGTTTAGTAGAAGCAGAGTAAAGGATTAGGTGAACAATATTGTGGAGTAAAGGGAAAGCAAGCTTGGGAAAGGACAGGGAATGCAAAGAAAGCATTGTGTCAAGTGAGAAGAACCTTCATCACACACTCTCTGTTCATTCATCTCCACTCATGCTTCATTTTCTTCATCCTCATTCACACACCTTTCCAAACATTTTCTATCTGCTCTCCACTCTTCAGCCCAGCCACTACTCCAAAGCCCCTCCTGCTTGCTTCAGTCCCAGCTTCACCCCCACTCCTTGTGTACTTTCACCCCTCTCCTCATAAGCTCACCAATGTGCAAGATCAAAGGCCAGCATATGGGACACACCATGTGGAATGCAGCACAGCAATGCGAACAGGTGTTGTGCAAACACAGTGTGGGTATGCCTGCATGTCCCACCCTTACAATACGGCCTGGGGAACATCTCTTGAGATATGATTGTGAGTGTAGACAGCGTGTGTGAGGATCAACCCAATAAACAAAGCCAGGTGGATATTCATCCAAAACTTATAATGTGAAAGAAGAAGATATCCAAGAGACTCCTGGAATAAAGGAGTCACCTGAAACAAAGTAAAAAAGGAACGTGAACATTTTTCATGAGGGCAAATGAATATGGAGTAGAAAGAACAGCAGTCAAAACGTGGTCTGATCCTGCCAGAAGTTCAGCCAAGGCCAGGCAGAGCACCTTCCTGTCAGACACTGTGCAGAGTCTGCATCCAGCCGGTGGGCTCTCAGCAAGCAGAGCCCCACAGCATGGGTGGGGAGCATATGTGGAACCATGGGGTACTTCTTCACAGGCTCTCTGATCAGCAAGTCACAGAGAGCAAAAGGGGTTCCCACAAGTCTCAAACTTACGTGTGTCCTGTGAGGAGGAGCATGTGCATGTAACTCTGTCAGTGTGTGTGGCTGTGTGTGATTAGAACTTCTTGGGGTTATTTGTAGAAGTGTGTTTAGAAATTTGTATTTGTATATTGACATTTTGTAAATGTCCGACATTTTGGTTCATCAGCTTTGTTATTGATATTTGATCCTGAATGTCTATTTCACCCATTGTGGGTTAAGCATGTGTCATCGATGAATTAATAAACCGCTTTGGTCGTGATTTTATCGGAAGTAGGTAAACTGAGTAGTTTCTCCCTGTGACTGGTGGGCATCACCTGTACTGTTCCAAGGCAGTAGCGTTGAACTTCCAGTGGCAGTTCTGCATTAACTTCGCAAGTCTCAGGCTCCAAAGCTCATTCACCCTAGGGCAGAAAGAGCTCATAAGCAACTTCAATGCTCTCCCAAAGACTTACTGCAAACGCATGACTCTGTTGCATCCCTTCCTACCCCCTGGACCTTCACTGAGGCCACCAGTTGACTCAGTTTAGCCAGCTGCCGGTCTGCCACTGCCCAGTACACTTGTGGCCATGACTCTCACTTCTGAGGTGGTGTTACATTGCTCAACAGTCCGTGACATGCTTCTGCTTCTGGAATCTTGATGTCAGGTCTGCAAAAAAAAACCAACCCAAATTGTTAAATTGAGCCAGAATACTATGTCCTCTCACAGCTTTCTTCCATTACTCCACCCCAGCAATCCCCAGGGTCTCCCTTTGGCCATGTCATGGCCCTGCCTGCAACCATACCCACCCTAAGATATCCACCTGAAACTAGGACCATAGCACCTATTCCCTACTCTATCTCCACCCCTACCCTATTGATTTCTCCCCTGGAGGCCTCCTCAAGTGACCCTTCATCTTCCCACTTCCTTTCAAGGGCTAAGGGGACACAGTTTCTCCATCATGTCCCTCACTCACCTGTCATTCAACACTAGAAAGTATATGAAGACAAGTAAGCCTGCAGTTACAGTCAGCAGCATAACCCATAGTTTGTGCATCTTCAGCAGTCCTGACTTCACATACTCCTTCCTGCTGATGCTGTTTGGCATTTTGGAGAACGCTTGAGAAAGCAGAAGAAATGAGGAAACTTCATACCTGAGCTAATCAGTGTAAGCATCCAGCCCAAGGCTTCTCTGGCATTTGCCCTTGTTGAAAATTTGCCTTAACATTCTGCAAAACAACATCCAACACAAGCAACAGCAGGGAATTCATTTCTCTTGGGCTATGTGGAAGCATGCCATGGGTTATCAGTGAATCCCACTGGACCCTGTTGGAAGGCATCACAGGCCAATACCAATCTTCAGTATTCCCTCTCCTCCAAAGCTGTCCTCAGCTATTCCAGGACAGTGATTCCACTGGCATTTTTCCACAGCCTTTGCTCCACTCCCTGACACCTTCCCCATTTCTCTCTCTGGCAGTCATCTAAAAATGCCTGCACGCAAGTTCCTCATCATCTGTGTTGGAAAGAAAAGGGCAAGCAGGTTTTCTCTTCATTTGCTTTACTCCCCTGCACATAGGGGCCGTGACCAGCCCCAGTGAGTGATTGTTTGATCATAAACACAGAACTGCAGTGCATCCTGCTCATCTCAACTATGAGCCTTTGTCCTGGAGTGCTTTGTTTTTACCTGTTTGCAGGCAGCCAGCCAAATCGTATTGATTCTATATCAAAACAGACATGGCATCGGACTGGCATGTTTCTTCAGAGGCAGAAGAAGCCTTTATCTGGTGTGGGTAAGAGAAGCAGTTTTGCTGAATTTTCCAAAGCACGCCACTGTTTTGCCTGCATCCTTTACCACCTTACCATCCTTGGCTGAGGAATAATTGGATTCTCTCCAAACAGTGACATGATTGCAAGGTGTGGCAGAGAAGGGAAGGAGGAAGCAGGACTTTGTTGATATTCTTTTTAAAGTGTTGGCTGAGTGTTTCTATTTTTATCTCTGTTTACAGGATGCTGAATTATCCTAATTCAAATCTTTTCAGAGGCAATTTTGAAGATTTGGGCAAAGATATGGTCCCTCACAACATTCTGGTCACTAAATTGGAGAGACATGAGTTTTATGAATGAACTGTTAGATGGATGAGGAACAGGCTGCATGGCTGCATCCAAAGAGTTACAATCAGTGGCTCAATGTCCAAGTGGAAGCCTCTAAGCATGTGATGTGTCTCAAGGGTCCATACTGGGACCAATACTGTTTAATATTCTCATCATTGACATAGTGTGATTGAGTTCACCTTCAGCAAATTTGTAGATAACACCAAGCTGAAGGGACCTTGACAGGCTTAAGAAGCAGGTCCATGTGAATAAATTCAACAAGACCAAATGTAAGATCCTGTGCCAGGGCTGGGACAATCTTCAGTATCAATACAGCCTGGAGGGTGAATGGATTGAGAGCAGACCAGCAGAAAAGGATTTGGGGATGCTGGTGGGTGAAAAATTAGACATAAGCCATACGCATTTGCAGCAAAGAAAACCAATTGTATGCAGCGTTGTTCAGACTGGAGAAGGCTCCAGGAACACCTTGTTGCAGCATTTTGGTAATTAAAGGGGGCTTGTAATAAAGATGGAGAGAGAATTTTTACCAGGGCCTGTAGTGACAAGACAAGAGGCAATGGTTTTAAACGGAAAGAGGGTAGATTTGGACATAAGGAAGAAATGTTTTACAATGAGGGTGATGAGGCACTGGAACAGGTGGTCCAGAGAAGTTGCGGATTCCCCATTATTGGAAGCATTCAAAGTCAGATTGGATGGGGCTTTGAACAACTTCTTCACATGAAATATGTCCTGCCCATGGCAGGGGGGTGGAACTAGATTATCTTTGACAGTCCCTTCCAACCCAAACCATTCCACGATTCTATGAGTTTTGATTGTATGATTCTATGATTCTATGAAGATGGAAACTTTGAATTTGTCAGGATTGGGATGCGATCATCAATGGCCTATTCATGGGAAAACAAAAGCTTCTTTTTGCCAGTATTGCTCAACTATGGACTTTATTTCCCGAGGCCGGAATCCAACTAATCCAGCCCCAGGCAAAATGAAGGTAATCAGAACATTGGTTTTATTGCTATCGATCAACAAATGCACTTCCTGCTACCTGGGTCTATTTGTTTTGGGGGTTTTTGTTGAGCTAGTCTTGTTCAGGGTTTAGATAGTTGTTGTGGTTTTTTTCCCTGAGTAACAGCTCTTTCCAGAGAAGAGTAATATTCTCTTTAAGGCACTTGATCTGTGTAAGCATATTGTCATCAAAACTGATAGTTGCTGAAACCCAGTACAAGCAGTGCACTAAGATTTAGAACTAATTATATAAAAACAGTCTACAAAATGGGAATCAGTGGTTCAGGTTCCTACTCCAAACCCACAAGGTTATTACAACAATTTAAATAAAATAAAAAAGTATGGAATCTAAACCCAAGAAAGCTAATGCTCACCTACCTTTTAGACCAAGAAGACTGCAAGGCACATCTGTTCGATCCTGAAGCTGGCTTCAAATACACTCGTACCTGGGCTGGTACACTTTTGCTGCAGTTAAAGCCTATAAAAAATTCTGGAACTGCCCTCTCAGGGGGAGGAGATGTGATGATTTCCTTCTGTCGGAGTGACTCACGTGTTTCTTCACAATCACAGTTTATGAACTGTGAAAAGTCCTCGTGACACTCAGTGCTCAGTGCAGTTATGTCCTGGTCAAAAGACTTTCCTGGTTTTGTTTTTGTATGTTGTGCGTCCTGTGGTAAATATGAAGGTGCGTTGTCCAGTGGTTGTAGTGTTTTGCAAGCTGCTGCACAAGACAACATGGACAGAAGAAGGCAAGGGTCTTGAGTGTACAGCCAAGACCTCAGAACACTGCTGCAGAGCTGGGAGGGGAACTAGCTGCTAGTCCTAATGCAGAGCCTGACTGTAGTAAACCGTGCCTAGACCTACAATTGTCAAAACTGCTCAAGAGTCTATGGAAACTGTAGTATCCCTACAGAATTAAGTTCTGCCAAGTGCACAAGTTCTTGCACTTACAAAGCCTTATTCACTGCTCCTTCCTGTGACTGACACTATAAAAAAAAAAAAAAAAAGGGGGGGGGGGGATTCACAAAGGCTTTCTCCATCAGCCGGGTGAATCTCCTCATCCATGTATCACCAAGTGTACTAGGACAACAGCTTCTGGAGCTGCCATGGATCCAGTGTCCTTACATTCTAATCCACACAGGCAGCTGCACACATCTGCACATCCCTTCACTATAGGAGCTCAAGGTCTTCAGCAAACTTATTACAAAATTCTCAGTCAGAAACTGTGTGCTTATCCGTCTGTGGAAGAGCTGTGCTTTAGATACCTTCTGGAAAATCCTAGGCACATAGTATTCAAGCCACATGTCTCAAAGTCCTGGCAGTGGCAAACTCAGGTCATAGTATTGCTGCTGAGAGCCACCATAATCACCGTGTCACTTTTCCAGGGTTGGTGCTTACCATGAACATTGCCTTTAGAAGAGGCATCCCTTTTTTTGGGGGCTTGAGGCTGTCCTGTACCTGACAAGGCAGATCAGGACCCTGGAACTGATGCTGTCAGGTAGGATGTGTGGAGAACAGAGACAAACAATCCCACGCACATGCCAGGGGACATGGTCTGGTACCCAGTACCAGTTTTCCTCCCAGTCCAGCCCCTACTTCGTCCAGTGGTCACCAGTGCCCTGCTATTGGCACTGCCCCAGCTCTGCTCTGCCACCTGACTGCATGGATGGCAGCAGGAGAATCTGCTTCCTAACATCAGGCTGCGACCTGACTTTTGCCCATTCTGTGGTGATGGAGGGACCCTGGAACACCTGGCCACAGGGCAAGGAGCACAGCAGGCTTTCCCAGCTGCACCCAGTACATGGCCACCAAAGGCAGGGACAGTTCCCCTAGTCCCTTGGACACACGGATGGCTTCGGAGCCTGCACTCCAGAGGCCTTCCACCTCACACTGATGGGTGGCAGGTGGTGGTGTGGTGCAGCCCCAGACTCCATGTCCTGATGTTTCCCCCCCCACCACACTCCCGGCAATGTAGCCACAGTGTCCCAGAGATATGTGAAAGGGATATCCTCCTGTGCCCAACTGTCAGGTGAAAGTCCATCTGAGCAAGGCAAAGGGCAAACTTCTCTGGGAAGTACCCCAGAATGCCATGATGGGGGTTAGTGAAAGACAGCTCTTTGGGAAGCTCTTCCTTCAGGAGGAGTATGAGTGCTTTGCCACAGTGGAGGAAGACCCTCTCATTCTGGAGGAGTGAAGAACACCACCATCAAGAAGACAGGCAGTATGGGACCCAGGCAGACCTGCTTGTCAAGGACAGTGGGACAATGGGCCTAGTAAAGCAAGGGGATGTTAGTCTTCAGCATGCTCATGCCAGGAAGAAGACATGGCAGCCTCGAAGCAGCACACAAAGGCTCTTGGAGGTCCTTGATTCAAAAAGAAAAGCCCTTGGTGTTCCATGGGCCACACAAAAAAGCACTTGGAAGGCCCTGTGTCAGACATAAAAGTGCTGAGAGGCTCCTCAGCCTCACAGAATATCTCAGAGACCCCTAGACAATGCAGAAAGGCACTCAGAGATGTCTGAGCTGCACAGAAAGTCACACAGAGGTGACTGGGCTACACAGAAACATAGTCTGAGGCTCTTTGGGCACACAGAAAGGTGGTTGGAGGCATCTGGGCACCACTCAGAAAGGTGTTTGTAGGCCTCTGTGGCAAACAAAAAGGAAATCAGAGGCCTCTGGATCAAACAGAAATGCCCACAGTGTGCCCCTGGCAGCAAAAGAAGGCACTCAGAGCCCCTGGGCCACAGAGGCAAGTACTTCAAAGCCTCAAGGTACACAGTAAAGCATTTGGAAGCCCCTGAGTTGAACAGAAAGGCACTTGGATGCTCCTGTGCTGCATATGAAAACACATGGAGGCCCTTGGGTCAAACAGAGAGGCACTCAGATGCCTCTGGATGGAAGAGGAAAGTGCTTGAGTGTCCTTGGAGACCACTGAAAAGCACTCAGAAGCCCTTTGGTAGCACAGAAATCCCCTTGAATGCCACTGATTTGAACACAAAATCCCTTGGAGGCTTCTGAGACAATTAGAGAGACACAGAAAGGCCCTGAGAGTCAATCAGAAAGACACTTGGAACCCCATGTTTTGCACAGAAAGGCACTCAGAGATCTGTGGAGTACACATGGAGGCAATCAGAAGGCCTCTGGGTCATATAGAAAGGCACTTGGGGGCCCCTGGAATACACTAACATGCATTCAGAAACCATTGGTATCCACAGAAGTGCACTTGTAGACCCTGGGGTGCATGGACCCATTGTTTACACGGACTTCAGTAAAGACTTTGACACAGTCTCCCACAGCGTTCTCCTAGAGAAGCTGTCAGCTCATGGCTTAGATGGGTGCAGTCTTTGCTGAGTAAAAACTGGCTGGATGGCTGAGCCCAGAGAGTTGTGGTGAACGGAGCTAAATGCGATTGGTGGTCTGCCACAAGTGGTGTTTCCCAGGGCTCAGTCTTGGGGCCAGTCTTGTTTAATATCTTTAACAGTGATCTGGACAAGAGGTTTCACTGCACGCTCAGTAAGTTTGCAGATGACACCAAGTTGGGTGGGAGTCTTGATCTGCTGGAGGGCAGGGAGGTTCTGCAGAGGGATCTGGACAGGCTGGATAGGTGGGTCAAGGCAACTGTATGAGGTTTAACAAGGCCAAGTGCTGGATCCCTCCCTTGGGTCACACCAATCCCAGACTTGGGGTAGAGTGGCTGGAAAGCTGCCTGAAGGAAAAGGCCCTGGCGGTGCTGGTTGACAGCTGGTTGAAGATGAGCTGGTACTGTGCCCAGGTGACCAAGAAGGCCAACAGCATCCTGGCTTGTATCAGGAATAGTGTGGCCAGTAGGACCCCCCCAGTGATCACTAACCCTAGGGGTCCTTAAATTTATTGTAATGGGAGACAACTTGAAGCTCCCATATACCTAGGAGTTGCTAAGCCTAGAGGAACTTAACTTTATGGGCCGCTAACCTGTGGTATCACTAAACCTTGAAACCCATTACTGTAGGGGTTGCTGACACTGTGGCCCCATAACCCTAGGTCCCATAACCCTAGGGCATACTTGCAGCTAACTAGCAGCTAACCCTGGGGTTGCATAATCATAGGAATGTACAACCCTGTAGGCCCAGTACTCTCGGATACTAGGCCCAAACCCTAGGGGCTGAAAACCGTAAGGGTCTGTAGCACTATGGGTTTTGAACTCTAGGGGCTCTTACCTTAGAGGACACTAACCCTTGGGATCCATAACCCCAGGGGCCCATGAACCCTAGGGGTTGCTAACCCTAAATGCCCATAACTCTGAAGAGCCATAATCCCAGGAGCTGCTAACCCTAGCGTCTCATAAATTATGCTGCCTGTAATTCTGTGGGTTGTTAAACTACTGATTGATATCCCTTAGTACACATAATCCTATGGGCCCTTATGGCCCCTTTTATAACCACTTTTTGTAACAAGGGGTGTTAGCCCTATAGGAAACTGACCTGAGGGATCAAAAACACTAAGGGCCCATAAACCTGGTGGCTGTGAACCCTAGAAGCATCACACATAAATGTCGCAGACCCAAGGGACTGACAACCATAGCAGGGGCTAATCCTCAGGGATGCTAATTCTAATGGCCAACAGCTCCAGGGCTCACCAGTCCTAGGGGCTGCTAACCTTAGCAGCCCATGAACAAAGGGACCCAGAACTCTTGGAGCTCTGTAACAAGGGGATGCTAACCTTAGGGAACCATGACCTTAAGGGCCCATAGCCCTGGGGGGTGCTAACGTGAAGGGCACTAAACCTCAAGGTGAAGAACCCTAGGAACACATAACCCCAGAAAGCCATAACTCTAGGACTTGGTACCCTTTGAGATCGATAACTTTATGGGAACCATAACCCTAGGGGACCATAATACCATGGGCACTTACCACAGGGTAGAGGCTAACCCAAAGTGACCGCAATCACAGTGGCATCTAACCCTGCAGGTCTGTAACCCTAAAGGTCATTAAACCTAGACTCCCATAAGCATGGAAGGTGTAAATCCTAAGGGGTGCTTCCTATGGGGATCCATAGACCTAGATGACCAAAACAGTTGTGGGCTTTAAATATATTTATTATTTTAAATAATGCTAGAGACACATAACCCAGGGAGATGCTTTTGCTGGGAGTCACTTTACCTGGAGACCATAACCCTAGAGGTCCATAGGGACCCATAGACCTGCAGGTTGCTAACACCTACAATGCCAAAGGATCATGACCCAAGGGGGCACTATCCCCAGGTTGCCATAACCGTATGATTGACAAACCCAGGGACCCATAAACCTTGAGGGCCCTGATCCTGTCAGCCACTAATCTGAGGGGCCCATAAAGCTAGTGGTTGCTAAATCTGGTGGCCCAAAACCCTAGGTGGTCAATAACTATAGAGGCCCAACACACTAGGGGTGGCTAAGCCTTGGGGCCCATAATCCTAGGGGCCAATAACCCTTGGGAACCCTAACCCTAGAGGCTGCTCGCTCCAAGGTTCACAAACTGAGGACACAAAACCCTAGGGATTACTAAACCTAGGAGGTGTTAAACCTAGGTACCAAAAAACCCTAGGGGCCTATAATGCTGGGATCCGTTATCCTAGGGGCCAGTACCCGTAAGTGCCATAACCCAAGGTGTACTTTGTCTAGGGACCCATAACTCTAGGGGAGCTAAACCCACGAACCCGTAACCTACAGGACAGTTAAGCCTAGGTGCTCATAAATCTAGAGGGCACTAGTCCTGGGGCTTGTTAACATTTTGGCTCATAATTTTCGGGGGTACTAACCATAGGTATAACTAACTCTCGAGGCCCATAACCCTAGGGGTCAATAAACCTAAAGGGTGTTATCCCTTGGGGCACATAACCCTACTGGTCACTAACCCCAGAGGCCCATAACACTAGGGAGCCCTAAATGTAGTGACTCATAGCCACTGCAGTTCCTAATCTTAGGATCCCAAATCTTTAGTGGTCCTTAATCCCAGGTGCCTGTAACCAGAGGGGCTCATAACCCAAGACATCATTAAGTCTAGTTGCCTATAACACTAGCAACAGTTAACCCCTGACTCTGGTGTGTGCTAAACCTAGTGGCTAATAACACTGGGACCCATAACCTGAGGTACTGCTTAGCCAAATTGCACCCCACCCTTGGCACCCACAACATTTGAGGCGCTAAGCCTAGGGACCCATAACACTTAGGAGCCTTGTTATGGTTTGGCCCTGCCTGGCACCTGAGCCCCATACAGCCACTTGCTCAGTCTCCCTCATCGGGATGGGAGAGAGAATCAGAAGAGTGAAGGTGAGAAAACTCAGGGGTTCAGGTACAGACAGTTTAACAGGTAAAGCAAAAGCCATGCACACAAGCAAAGCAAAACAAGGAATTCATTCCCCACTCCCCATGGCAGGCAGGTGTTCAGCCATCCCCAGGAAAGTAGGACATAATGATTACTTGGGAAGACAAGTGCCATCACTCTGAATGCTGCTGCCACCACCACCGCACACACACACACCCCCCCCTTCCCCAAGCACCTTATAAACTGATCATGACATCAGATGGTATGGAATATGCCTTTGGTCAGATGGGGTCAGCTGTTCTGTCTGTCCCCTCCCAACTCCCCGCACATCCCAAGCCATCCTGCCAGCGAGGCGGTATGTGAAGCAGAAAAGGCCTTGGCTCTGTGCAAGCACTGCTCAGCAACAACAAAAACATTACTATATTATCAACACTGCTTCCAGCACAAATCCAAAACACAGCCCTGTACTAGCTACTGTGAAAAAAATTAACTCCCTCTCAGCTGAAACCAGGACAGGTCTATAACCCTAGGGGACCACAATCCAAGGGATTGCTATCCTTAGGGGCCCATAAGCCAAGGGGCCTGTGACTCCATGGTTTGCTAGCTGTAGGGGGGACTCATAACCTGTTTCTCACTCTGCCTAGGTGCCCATAACCCTATGGGGAGCAAACCCTGGGGGGCAATAACTTAGGGGTTGCAAGCACTAGGAGTAGCTTACCCTAGAGAATCATAATCTTAGGGGCCCATAACCCCAGGGTCATACTGGCTTGATCCTAGGAAACCAAAATTCTAGGATGCTATAACTCTAGGAGACCATAACCATGGGGGTCGATAACCACAGGGACTCAAAAACTTTGGGGGCCATAACTCTAGAGGCCCATACTTATTAGGGCCCATAACTACAGGGATAGCTAACCATTCATGCTCATAATTTTTGGGACCTGGAAATTCAGGAGGTGCTAAGCTTGGAGGGATCCTACCTATTGGGGCCCAAAATCCTAGGGACTGATAACCCAAAGTGTCCAACACTCTAGGGGTCACTAACCATAGGGGCCTGTAACTCTAAGGTCACTTAACCTAGAGGCCCACAACCCTAGGGGTTCCTAAACAAATAGGATGATAAACCTAGCAGCGCATAAACTGCTGGACCCATTCCCTATTGGGCATTAACAGTAGGGGCCCATAAAACTATGAGGCCCATAATCCTAAGGACCCATTACCCTAGAAGCTCATAAGCCTTTGGGGCAGTGAAATTAGTGGGGGCTACCCAAGGGTCCATAACTTTAAGGGCTGGCCCAAAACCTCAGGGAACAGTAACCTTATGTGCCTATGGGGCCCTATGGGACCCTAAGGACCCATAATCCTACAGGCCTATAAACCTAAGAGATTAGAAGCTGAGGGAGTTGGGCTTGTTCAGCCTGGAGAAGAGAAGGCTCCAGGGAGATCCAATTGCAGCCTTTCAGTCCCTAAAGGGGCTCCAGAAAAGATGGAGAGGGACTGTTTACAAGGGCAGGGAGTTACAGGCCAAGGGGGAATCATTTTAAACTTAAAGGGGAGATTTAGATCAGATATTAGAAAGAAATTCTTCCCTGTGAGGGTGGTGAGGCCCTGGCACAGGGTGCCCCAAGAAGCTGTGGCTGCCCTTGGATCCCTGGCAGTGCCCAAGGCCAGGTTGGATGAGGCTTTGGGTAACCTGGTCTAGTGGAGGGTGTCCCCGCCCATGGCAGGGGATGGCACTGGGTGCGCTGGGAGGTCCCTTCCAACCCTAACCATTCTATGACTCTATTCTATGATTCTATGCTAACCTTCAGGGTCTCTAGCCCTACGTGCCCACTACACTTGGAGATGCTAGCCCTTGGGTCCCCAAACCCTAGGAGTTCCTAGACCTAGGAAGTATGAAACCTAGGGGCCCATAACCGTAGAGGCCCAAAACCCAGGTGCTTACCCATGGCTCCCAGGGGCCCCTCGGTTGAGCAGAAAGGCACTTGGAAGCCTCTGGGACACACAAAGAAGCTCTTGGGTCTTCATGGAAGGGCATCAGAGGCTCCTAGGGCAAACAGAAAGGCTGTTGGAGACCTCTGGGATGGCCTCTGGGATGGGAAGTTGGTGGCCTCTGAGACCTGCAGAAAGATTCACAGGGAAACTGACACACTCAGAGCTGATGGAGAGTCCCTTTGTCCCAAATAATCAAATTCCTTGTAGTCTTTCTCTTAGAGAAACGCAGGCACGTTCACACAGGGCTCGCTGGGACTCACCTGGGCCCCCAGCAGCATACCCCAGTTCCTCTCACCCTTAGAGACACACAGGCACCCGCACACCCAGAACTGGCAGAGACTCCTGCTCCACCTTGGTGGTCTTGTTCTTGGATATACAAAAACACCCACAGACTGTGAGCTGGTGGGCATCCCCTGGTCCTCCCCAGCAGAAACTCCGCTGTGGTCTCACTGTTAGAGACAAACAGCCAGAGATGGCCAGGACACCACTGCTCCTGCAGTGTCTTGAAGAAAGTCTCCTCTGTTTCTTCTTCCTGATCAAGTAGTCTGTATCGCAGAGCTGCCAGACATTACCAGTGACAGAGGAACAAATTTAATCCAAGACAAAAAGGGACTGGTGCCATGTCCCCAACTTCTGGCATATTTCACACCCCCTTATTGGCACTCACATTTCCCACTTTTTCCAAAGTGTTGCCCTCATTCCCAGCAACATTGTCTGTTTATCCACTTCTTTTATGCGCCTGGAGGCTGCCACGTGATACAACATCATACCCCATGTGTTCACAGACTGCCCTATGACTACCTGGCAGGAGCAGCTGCCCCTTCCAGCTTCCAAACAGAATGTCTGTTATAACATGAAGCCCTGCCCGAGGTGGTGGGCTACACCTCTGTGCACTAAAAGATAATTTATTCCTCTCTCACACACTGGTGCTCCCTTGTTCTTCTTTAGTGACACCCCTGCTTCCCAGCGAGCCTTTTCCAGGTGAAACTGAAGCCACGTTCCTGAATACCCTCTTCTGTGCAGGACCCCAGGTTGGCAACGCTGCTCAGCAGAGTGAATGGGATTGCAGTCTGACTCTGGCCCCCTGTCCGGGACCAGAGTTGCAGTTCTCTGCAGCCATGAGGTGATTCCACACTGGTCATGTTGGTCAGGGAGGGAAGCAGACCTAGCCAGATAGAACCGCTGCCTATCCCTCATTTTTAGGTGTCTGTGGCCACGAAAATTGCTCGCCTGAATCGTAAGACATTTCCAATGGCACGAGATGCATTTGGATATGCTGCTAGACCCAGCCTAAGGTGGTTGATTGAAAATTGTATGAATCAGTCTCCATTCTCCATTTCCAGAGAGTGCTAGGACTCTGTACTTGTCACCCTGAGCTCATGGAGACCCCAAGCAGGTCCTTTAGGGTGCCATGCTTTGAAGTGTGTTCTTGCCAGCAGCACTGTAAGAAAAGCTGAGCCTTCAGACACTACACAGAAAACCTGTTACTGCAGCAATGCTGTAACAGACAGCCCAGAACAGGCCAGACTTTCTTTAGCAGAGAAGCACTCATTGCTAGGACAACACCACCAGATTATGAAAGCAGTTAGACCATATATAGAGAGAGGCACGGCAGGACAGCAAGGAAGTGAAAAGAGATGATTTCTGAAGAGACCAGGTTCTGGCAGTTTCAGGGGACACAGCTCTAGGAAAGCAGGAGTCCTGACTGCAGCGAGGAGATGCCTGCAATGTCTGTGAAGGGACTGCAGCGGCTGGAACAGGGACTGCCCCTACATGATGTGGGTGGACCTAGGACCTAGGACAAGCCTAATAGAGCAGTTGATCTAAGCACTGAGTTAGCCTCAGATTTCATCTACCAACTTAGTTGTTACCCTCCGGAAAGATCCCAGTAGCAAGAGTGTAGGAATGCAGGACAGTGTGGGAATAAAAACATGGAGTGAAAAAACAGATGGTACTGCCTGCTCCTATAGACACAACTGATTTCTATAGTGTAAGGGCACGTGAAAGGGAGGTGTCTGCTCCTTTAATGATATCTGGTCAAGGACATTTTCAGTGCAAAAATAAATAATAAGAAAAGGAGAAAACAGCAAGCGAGAGCATAAACCAGACCAACAAACCATAAAGAAGGCAATAATGATAACAAACATAGTCAGATTAACTGATAAGGGTATCTGGGCATGTTATGTTCAGGGAGATTATCTGATCAAGGACCTTGTCAAAAGCCATACTAAGGAAAACAAATTATACAGAGGCGGACCTGACAGGTAAAAGTAATGGGAACAAAGATACAAAGAAACCTTGCTAGTCACACTAATTGACTGGCTATCAAGAAATTGCAGGCAAACATGGAGTTTGCAACCAATAAAGATGCAAATCTGAGGCTCCAGGATGTTGCAGGTGATTGGTGGGACTGTGCAAACTGATGAGGAAATGTGCAGGGAAGGGGAACTGAGGAGGAACAAAGGAGGAATAGATAGAAATGGTGTACATGGGGCAGTTGTGTGTAGAATGGAACCACTCAGCATTCTTCTGTGACCAAGACCTTTGCCTGATCACTGCAGTCTGTCCTATTTTCTTATTAGATCTCTTCTTAACGATCTGTGGAATCTCACCCACTGTCCTGTGTCTGTGAGTGCTGCAAGGAATAAGTGCCACCTACTGGGGGAACTGGCAGGAGTGTACTGGGAGCCAGCCACTGGCATCAGACCAGGGTTGTGGACACCCCTGACTGTTGTGAGCAGGAGTCTTTACCAGCGACTGGGTCAGGGACAGTGTGTGTCCCAAGAAATAGCTGCTAGGGGTGACTGGCATGAGGGAGTTGAGTGTGGGACTCCTCCGTGGGTCCCAACCAGTGTGCCTGGTGCTAGCTGCTGGGGAGCAAGTGTCTATGTCTTCCCCAAAACGTGTGTGTGAGGGGTGTGTGCTAATCCTAGGGGACACTAACCATGAGAGTCCATAGCCCTAGAACCCCATATCCCTTTGTGGGATTAACCATAGGGGCCCGTAACACTAGAGGTAATTAAATCCAAGGGTCCATAAATGTGCAAGGAGGGGAGGCTGTTACATGGCAGAAAAGCAACATGGAGCCACCTGGGGAAAAGGTGTTGAGCCAGAGCATGGCAGGGTCTTCTCTGTGCAGGCACACGAGTAGGGCTGACATTGGGGTGGTCAGCATCCTGCAGTGCCATCCTGGTGGGAGATGGAGGCCAGGTTGCTCAGGACAGCAATTACTTTGAGGCTGCCATGTCTTCTTCCTGGCATGAGCATGCTGAAGACTAACATCCCCTTGCTTTACTAGGCCCATTGTCCCACTGTCCTTGACAAGCAGGTCTGCCTGGGTCCCATACTGCCTGTCTTCTTGATGGTGGTCTTCACTCCTCCAGAATGAGAGGGTCTTCCTCCACTGTGGCAAAGCACTCTTACTCCTCCTGAAGGAAGAGCTTCCCAAAGAGCTGTCTTTCACTAACCCCCATCATGGCATTCTGGGGTACTTCCCAGAGAAGTTTGCCCTTTGCCTTGCTCAGATGGACCTTCTGAGTGTAACTCACCTAGAGTACCTGGTGCTAACCTTGGGGTCCCATAACCCTAGAGGTCTGTAAGTCTAGGCAGCGCTAACCCTTGGGGCCCATAACCTCAGATCACTAACCCTAGTGTGTGGGGTTGTGCATTCACCAACAAACTTCAAGCTTGAGCAGCTGGTGTTAGAAGGACCTGGGTGCTTGCAGGAGTATCAGGTAGACAGAGGGTCTGTGCTGGTACCCAGGAGGACCCGTGAGTGAGGAGTACCTCTGGGATGAGGGTGTGAGTGTTGCATGTTTGCAGTGAGCATCAAGGCAGACCAGTCAGCAAGCAGGGAACCCATGGGGCACGTAAGAGGGCCAGGACAGGGTTACTGGGTGGCAGGTAGGCCATGCTGGTGCTCAGGGGACCTGCAAATATGCCTGTGAATTTTGAGTGTGTCGTGTGTGTATGTGTGTGTATGCCTGCACTAGTCTCTGCCAGCCCCAGAGGAGGAGGGGACTTGTGCTCGTGCATTGTGTAGATGCTGCTGAAGGCAGCGTTGTGTCTGTGGCAATCTGTGTGACCGGCCATTGCAGTGCTCTTCAGGGCACATCCTCATCTTCGCTGCTGATGGAACCTACAGACGGTAAAGCGGCAGCCATGATCCTCAGCCTGGGCAGAGATCCCAGGTCCCCAGGGCACCAGATTGGGCTCCAGTAATCTTAATATCCCTTAACATATAGGACAGGTTGCTTTTCTGTAGCTCCGTATTTTAAATTCATTTATTTGAAAAGTACAGCTTGAAGGTAGTTACACTGATTGTGAAACTCGAATATTCCCTAACATTCTGCCCAAAGCTATTTTCACATCATTATTTTTCAGGCTGTAGATGATAGGATTTAGCATGGGTGTTAAAATGCTGTACTGGATGGAAAACAGTTGATCTGGAATTAATGATGAGACTGAACTGGGTTTTGTATACTGGTACAGAGCAGTTGTGTATAGCAAAGCCACAACAATGAGGTGGGAGCTGCATGTAGAGAAAGCTTTGTGCCTCCCTTTTGCAGACTGTATCTTCAGGACAGTTGAGATGATATAGATGTAGGAGATGAGAATGAGCAGGAAGGAGCTTGACCCAAAGATCACAGCAGAAGACAGAAGAACAAGTTTATTGAGGAAGGTCCTACCGCAAGCTGCAGTTAAGAGAAGGGGCAACTCACAGCTGAAATGCTTAATTTCCGTGTATTTGCAGAAGTGCACATTAAGTATTGGCATTGTATTTATAATGGAGTGTAAGACCCCCATTGCCCACGCACCCACCACCAGCTGACTACAGGCAAGTTTGTTCATAACCTCTTGGTAGCGTAGTGGTTTACAGATGGCAATGTATCGGTCATATGCCATAGCTGAGAGCATGAAAATTTCACTGCCAGCTAAGAGAAGGATGAAGGACATCTGGATAATACAGGCACTGAAGTCGATGGTTTTCTGCTTGACTAGGAAATTCACCAGCATATAAGGAACAATGGTGGTGGCATAACAGATGTCTGTGAGGGCTAAATTAAAAAGGAAGTAGTACATAGGGGAGTGAAGGTGGACATCAATAATTATCACAATCATGATCACCGTATTTTCAAATAGAGTGATGAAATAAATAACTGAAAACACAAAGAAGAGAAGGCTTTGAAGGTGTGGGTCACTTGTAAGTCCCAAGAGAACAAACTCGCTTGCGCTTGTTCGGTTTTCCATGCACAGTACGTTACCTGTAAGAGGAAGAATAAAACCATCATGTCAACAAGTGGAATCAGGACACACTAAAGTTGCACTAGCTGACTCCCAGGTAACAAACAGGCAAACAAACAACCTTGTGCAGTTTTCAGTGTCAGGAGCAGGGTGGAGGGTGCAGTCACCTTCAGTCCTAGCTGAGAAACAGGTTTTCCAACAAAGGCATGGAGACAGTATTAGGTGTGAGCTGTCCTCCCCACTGAGCCCAGCATGCATTTCCTCCTCCTCCTTCACGTCTTCTGACAAATGCCTTTCAAACTCCACACATGGGGGAGACCTGGGAAGGAAGAAGTCCTTACAATCTTCTAACTTGTCTAAAACGCATTTTTTTCCTGACAAACAGGCAAAAATCCCAGAAGCGCCCCTTATCAAACGTGGAAGGGTGACAACAATTCTGGCTGGACCAGTCTGTTCCTCTTCACTCATGACCTTAACCCTGAACTAAACTCAGTGCTTCCAGTTCTTAGGAAGTCTATTCTATGTGTTTCTGGGTTGACTCAGGGCCCAAATGTCCCCAGGCTATGGCTGCAGAATACTCCCACAGTCTGTGTTCCAGACATGTAGACACAAACGTGTTTAAGGTCTCCACTGTAAGCCAGGGAGGAGTGGAAGTTTGGGGAATTACACACACTGATGTTTACTGCCGGGAGATTGACCACATAGAAGATAATTGTATTTTAAATTGGAGAACTTCCAAGGAATATTTCCTATAAACACTCACTTCGCTAAACAAAATTTTGAATTACACACTCTAATACATCAGTGGGGATTAATCAGGAAAAGTAGTAGTACAAAATATAATATTTTCCTCATTGTTATGTTGTTACTCTCATAACTGAGGGGAAATGTCACAAGATGCACAAATATACAATGCATCAAATATATAGGTGTTTCCAATTCAGACAGCAGTCTAGAAAGCTATCTTGGCCAAGGATTGAGATGAGCCTTGTTCACCTTCCCTTTGGTCATTTGTAGAGCTCAGACTCAAGTTCTCAGAACCAAGTATCTCCACCCAGTTTGCACCTTCAGCATCTCAAGAAGCAGATCTGCACTATGAGCCAATGCCCACATCTTCCACCACCACCCTTTGCTTTGGTTTGCCTCTCTAAGGAGCCAGGTTGTTTACTCCTGAGTCCAGGCAGAATCAAGCTGTTATTTTGGCACTCAGGGAGATTAGATCTGAGTGTGGGTTTAATCCCAGGACTATCATGACACTGTGAGAAGCTCTAAGGCCTTCGCAGTGTGTGATGTGATGTTCTACAACACAGCAATGAATTCTTTTGTTGTAAATCATTAGCAACATCTTGGTTTCTTTCATTTAGGCACTTGAGCCTGGAAATGGGAAACTCGTTACTTTTTAGAAAATTTTTGTTATCAACAAGTTCTTAAGTAACAGCCAGTGGGATACTATATCCCTGTTGGATTTATCTAAAAGCTAGTCACAAAAATCAAAGCTAGTTGCTTAGATTCTCCTGTTATTTCATCAGGGAAAAAAAAAAGGAATCTGTAGAAGATGATACTTAAGATATGAGAAAACAGTAGACTTATTATAACTTTTTTTCCCTCTCCATTTACAGAAGAGAGACTCCCTGATGTTTAAAAGCAAGTGACATAAAAAAAAATTCTTCATATTTTATGATCACTTTTAAAAACTGTACTACTCATTGAAATGGATACAAACTAGTTTTGTGGAGGGAAAAACAAAATTCAGGAGTTATTCAATAAGTCAATTTATTTATTTATTTTTGCAAATTTAAACTATATTTTTCTCAACCACTCTAGTTTTGAAAGCTAAAATGAAAAAGTAAATAAGAAGATAGGCTGAGAGAGCTGAGTGATTACAGTGCAATTGATTGTGCAATTTGATATTAAAGGTGGAATGTCTTTCAGTCTTCTACAGCACTGATGACACTAGCCACTGCAGCCCTGCACAAAGCCCTGAAGCAAACCACTAAACCCACCGGGAGAAATTTTGTAGTGTTATTCACTAGTCTTACAAGGAATTTATTAGCATTATTCTTACATTTCTATTATCCTCATATTTAAATAGGAATTTAACAAAAAATCATAGTACTATGAATGTTTCAATTTTTTTTCTATGAATTTTAAATAGAGCCCAGAGCTTAGTTGTAGCAGATAGCAGATAAGATAATTAGTGGAGACTGGCACCTTTAATTGCAAATTCACTCTGCTTGTCTCGAGCACATATTTTGAGTCACCCTTTGAATAGCCAAGTTGTTTCCTTTGGCTATAGAAAGAGCCTAGATCACGAACATGAACACTAACTCATGGTACTTCAAAAAACCCCATACATTCACTGAATTACTTGATCTGGGATTTGTGTACTCACCAAAGGAAAAAAAAGTTACTTCTTTTCTTAAGATGTCATTACCTGTTTGCATTTCTCATATCCTCTCTCTGGAAAATGATACTAAAATGTATTGAAGGAGTTTGTTACTAGAAAATACTGTAATGAAATAATAATAAACTAATGTTCATGCATGTATATTATCAAAGCTGACCTACCTCTAACTTGAAAATGAGGAACAAATTAAAACTGAGCAGGTAGACAGACAGATACAATGACAGATACTCAGAGAACTAGGGAGAATGATTCATGGTGTACAAGCTAAACTGATACAGTTCCTTACTCTTGATGCCCCTTGTATTAATAGAACTTTTAGACAGCAAAAATAAGTCAATGTTTCAAATAAAAATACAACATAAAGCTTTCTTGAAGTTCTCTCATTTCTGATCTACATCTCTTGTCTTTTTCATCCTTGTTCTCTCTGCATCTTTAAGTAAACATTGTGTGTAAAAATATGCAGTACAGTTTACCCCAGGAAAAGAAATGCTCCTCTGTGTTCGTCCTGGTGATGTCCTGGGGAAGAGTCTGTTATACACCTCTTCCTTTGCAGCTCATCTCTTTGCATGTTCCTAACTCTAAATTCTTAGCCTTACTTTTGAAGCCTAAATAATTCATGGCTGCCTCTCGGGTGATTATCTCTTGTGTATGAAACCCTGAATATTTTGAGCAAGGAGTTAATAAGCTTATTTCAAGATAGAAATAATAATAATAACAACAATAATAATAGTCTATTACTAGTTTCTTATATTCCCGGTGTTGCATCTTATAGTTCCTTTCATTAGCTATTCTGTTTTGAAGACTGCTGTGTGCCTCTGGTCTCTGTGATACTGGAAACACAAGTTGTCTACCAAGTAATGTTGAAGCCAAGCAAAATAAATCATCATATCTTGGATATTTTGATTTAAATCAAGAGATAAATTAAAAGCAGTGATCATTAATATTACAAATATCCCTCCCAAAATCATCTGAGAGAAACTTCACATTGTGGATTCTTCTATTGCTTATCTCTTGTCTAAATGGTGGACTTCATTCTCCTAATCTTTGGTGCCTACAATGTAAAAACTAGCTGAGATAGATAGCTAATTAATGTAGCTGTATCTTAATGTCCCTATATAGTTCATATAGAAATATGGTGTCTATATTTCTTTTTTAGTCTTGATGTCTAAATAGGAACACATGCAACCCATCTAAAAGAACTACCATACCCCACCAGGAGAAAGAGGTGGCATAGCTTCCCTGTTTGTCTATATATCCTCTCCTTGCTTTTTATCAAAAGACTTTTTTCCTGAGCCTGACTTTCTGTAATTGTGTGTATTTTGCCAAGTGTGCCACAGAGAGCTGCTATTAATGACTTATCCCCTTTCAGCAGCTTTGCCACTTTGGTGTGGCAGTCATCCGTGGGTTTACCACAGTTTTACAAAACTGTAACAGGTAGCTGCTGTTGTTCACCAGTCTTTGCTTCCTATTAAGCATGCTGCAAGGATGGACATCCTATGTATCAGGGAAAAAAAAGAAAGTTTGCATCATGGGAATCCTAGGTAGAGGAAGAAGCTTGGTGCATGTCACCCATTCAACCATAGGGGTTTTTTTTTCTGAAATTTTCTGTTTCAATGTAGATCCTGTGATACTACTACTATGTGACCAAATAAATCAACAAGAGTCTCCATCATCCTATATTCATCTTTTATCTTTATTGACAGCTTTAACTTGTTTCTGAAAGCTTTTCTTGACCTAGTTAAAATCTAAGTAAACAGAAAAAAAAATTCTTAATTCCTAAATTAGAAGAATTAGAAATCCTAAAATAGATGAATTCTTAAATGTTACTTCAATGTATTTTGAACAAACTCTAGGAAGACAAATATTCGAACATGTAAGTGGGTAGACAGAAGAGAGAAATGGGAGATTATTTTTTTTTCCTTTATTGTGCTTGAAGCCTCTCTGACCCAGCACTGTCTCTCCCTGAGACCACTTCATTCAGAGATGCACATACACACACACATATGTGCATGTGCTTGCATGCACACACACATATAGGTCTCCCCCCTAGAGACCCCCAGACTCTACAGTCTCTCTGGCAGTTGGCCAGGACTCCTCTGGTCCCCCTGATAATCAGGTCTTCAGCTGAGATGGAGTTCATTTCCGTATATGTGAGATAACTTCCTATGTTCCCATTACTGCCAGGGGAGAAAATAAGCGTATCTGAGGCACAACTCGTTTGATCTATCTCACATACCTAGTTTAGGTTGCAGTCTCACTGATAAGATCAAATACAGGATTCAATATGTGCATGCTTCCTTCTTTTACTTCAGCATGCACCCCTTGTTTTAAGAGCACAAAAATGACAAATCTCTCAAGGATCCCTTCTGTCACATTCACAAATATATTTTACTGGTATCATAATTCTTCTCATCTCTTTTAATCAGGAGAGATGGGACCACACCCTGTATTTTCCATCTCTCTTTAGTCTTCCGATATTATACCTCAAAGCTTGTGTTTTCATACCAAACTTTTCACAGAGCACATCCGCAATATCCAGCCTGGCCAGGAGAATGTTCATCACTGACAGAGGATCCATGGTCACCCTCTGTGAGCAGTTCTGTGCTGAGGGGTTTGAGAAGCATCATACAAAAATATGGGCAGTGTCCTATGTAAAGACACAAAATGAGAAACATTATGGGCACTTAGGCTGTGGAGAAAAGACAGGTATTGTTCATGGCATGCACAGATAGACCTTTGAATGAACAGGCATGAAAGGCCTGTGGCAGGGATTGCTCCAAATGATGAGCAGTACAGATGCGGTGATACATGGCAAGCTATCAGCTTCTGTGTGGAATCATAGAATGGTTAGGGTTGGAAGGGACCTCAAAGATCATCTAGTTCCAATCAGTTTTCATCAGTCAACATCCCCACATCCTTCTGCTCAGGGCTGGTCTCAATCCATTCTCCGCCCAGCCTGTGGCTGTGCTTGGGATTGCCCCAACCCACTTGCAGAACCTTGCACTTGGCCTTGTTGAACTCCATGCGATTTGCACGGGCCCACCTCTCTAGCCTGTCAAGGTCCTTCTGGATGGCATCCCTTCCTTCCAGCATGTCGATCACACCACACCGTTTGGCGTCATTAGCAAACTTGCTGAGGGTGCACTTGATGCCACTGTCCATGTTGCCAACAAAGATATTAAACAGCGCCGGACCCAGTACTAGCCCCTGACGAACACCGCTCATCGCTGATCTCCACTTGGACATTGAGCTGTTGACCATGGACTCAAACCACTCTGCCTTACGTGGCCTAAGAGCAGACATTGCTCCTGTGTAAGTCTCACTCTAATATCATAGAATATATCATTATGGGAGCAAGTCAATTTAGGTTCACTTTACTGTTAGTGCAGAGAGTGGGCAGTTCAGGGATCCAGTTTTTCTAGTCAAATACACATTCTTCTTGTAAAGCAAATGCACCATGTTTTGCATTTTGGAATGCTGTCTAGATCTCCATGATTTTTGAACAAAACTTCTGACTGACTCTATACATTAAACTGTATACACCCCATTCAAATTCAGAGGTATAAGATTGAGACTAAAGCAAATAGCTTTTAGTCTATTTTTTGTCTCAATATTGTGTCTTTGTAGATCACAGTTCTGAAGAGAGGTTTTAGTGGTACCTAAACTTATTCTCAATAAGTTCATCCTGACTGGGTTTTTAAATATTACTGGGCCATCAGTCCTTGTCTTCCATAGTTTCCAGTCCCCTGCTTGGTAACTCTTTTGGCAAATGTCCTTACTTGTCTCCTGATAAAGCTCCATCCTCCTCTTCACACATTCAGGCACTTTTCCCTGGTAAACCTCTCATTCCTGAAAAACGAAACATCAGCAGCATTCTTGCTCTTGTTGTTGTTTCACTTGCTTGCAAAACATTAAATTATCTCTATATGCCAAGAAGATGTCTGTGCCTCCCAAGTATTGTGCTTGCAGTTGTCAGAGACTGTTGGAAGGCCACAGGTGTCTTGCTTTGTGTCAGATAACTTGTGGTTATTGCAAAGGGGAGGTGGGAGACAGCACGAGCACTGTGGAGTTGGGACGGTGGGTTGCCTCCTGTTGCCTCCTCTGGTAACATTCCAGTGACCGCTTTAAGCAACGCCTTGGACCACCACAAGAAACCCCACCACCACCACCCAGTTCCAGAACTCTCTGGAACAACAAACTGCCCAGAACCTTCTGGAACAATGGATTGTGCAGATGCAAAACTCATCTGCATGTTACCACCCTGATCGTGGTCCCTGAGGGGCAGAACAGTATAAAGGTGAGTGTGTGCCCCACAACGTGATCGACTCAGCACCTATGGACCAAGAAGCCATCTCTTTGATGACATCATGGGATCCAAGGTTGGTTACATCCTATCCTCTCCTTTTCTTACCATAGAATCATTAAGGTTGGAAGAGACCTCAAGGATCATCTAGTCCAACTGTCCCCCACCACCTATTACTCACTAAACCATGTCCTTAGGTACCACATCCAACCTTTCTTTAAACACACCCAGGGACAGTGACTCCACCACCTCCCTGGGCAACCCATTCCAATGCCATAGATTCATTATCCCAATGCTTCCAAAAGTACTGAATTTAAAGGACATAGAACTAATATCTTGTCATGGTTCAGCCCCAGCTGGCAGCTGAGCACCACTCAGCTGCATGAAAAACGGAACACTTTACTGATCAACGACTGACCAGACGGACCAGACGCTCAGCCCCCAGCCAGCCCATCCCGGAGCAGCACCGGGCCGTCCCTCCCAACCAGCCCCTTTTGTAGGGGAATGATGGCACATGGTATGGAATAGCCCTGGCCAGCTCAGCTCACCTGGCCCGGCTCCTGAAAATTAACCCCATCCTGGCCAAAGCCAGGATATGTCTAAATACAGTGTCAGGGACCTGAATGTTCTGAGAGGCTGCAAGTGCCCTGATCAGCCTTGCCTAGGATTTCTATCCATGTGCTCCTGCTCTTTTGTCCCTGAGCTCTATTTAAGCTCAGACCCGGGCACTCAGTCCTTGCCTGAGTGATGCTGTAGATGCACTTTGTCTTTGGACTTGGTTTTGGTGGAACCAATATTTGAACACCTACACTGCAGTCAAGTGCAAATTTAACTGTCAAAATAGTCCTCAGTAAAAGAAAGGAATTCATGACCTGATTCCAGACTTACAAAAACCTATGATACACCCAGTCTGAAATGGGCTATATCTTATTAAAAGTTACTGACGTTGTAGGTTTAAGTAAACATTCCTTAGATGCTGTCACTTTCAGAGAGAGATTGAACATCCCATCCAGAACACTGAGGGATACTGTGTAAGCTGGAGACATATTGTTGATATGGTGAGGTTTAGGGTGCAGGACTTCAGCAGAAAATTGATCAAGGCTTTGCAATGGGGAAGAGGGTATGACACTGAGAGTGGCAACTTGGGGACCCACTGAACAGAGCTAGAGAGTGGGTCTGGAACAGCTAGGACCTGCAAGCTATCACCATCAATGGAGAAGATGCTCTTTGTGGCTGAAGGGCACCCATCCATATCCGGAAAGCTAGGGAAACAGTCTGCTGAGAGTGGAAGTTCAGGGGCTGCAGGGGCAGTCTATGAGGCACCACTGAAGCATTGGGGTCTGTTGGGGTGGGGATCTGGTCTGGGGCAGAAGGGACTCTGTGGAGGAGCTGGGTAGCACCTCTATGTGGCTGGACTGCTGGGGGTCTGAAGGCCTGCCCAGAGGGGTATCAGGAGAAGTGAGGTGGTGAGGGCTGTGTTTCAGGACTGAGCAGCAGTGCATGAGCCTGGGACACACAGGGGAGGAGGGCAGCCCCGAGGCTGGGGTAGCAGCGGTGTGCGGGACAGACGGATACGCCTCTGCTCAGGCGCCTGTGCTGTGCGGCTGCTGCAGCCTCCCAGCAGCCTGGGTGCCTCCTCTGCATGCCCCACACTGGCCAGAGAGAAGCCTCAGGCAGGCGAGGCCTGAAAAGGTCCTGCTGGGGATCAGCACCCAACCCCTTTCTTTGACGGGACACCTGAAAGGGACAGCTTGGTGAAAGCACTTATTCCCACCTTTATTTTCCTGTAACCGTGCTCTGGTCTTCTGCTCTGATCAGCCCCCCAGGAGAGCCACTTAGGCTTCCTGCAGCAGCTCCATCTCTAATAGCCTCAGCAGGCCTCATTAAAACTCCAGGAAACTTTACTCCTGTGACCACCCTTCACACTGCGTAATTTTCTCACGTGGGCTTGTTAGAGTGAGGAACTGTAATAAGTTTACTGTTAGCTCCAACCCCCATGCAGTCACCAGGTGGCTAATAGGAGAAATTGTCTTTTGGAGAAGGTTTTGCTAGGCTTGGCAATTTCAATGAGAACACGATGTAACAATGCTTCTTTTGTTTCTCATTTTTAAGACTGATTAAGTTAATTTGCTTCAAATAACTCATAAATGTAATCTTTTGGCCCTTGTGGTCCAGCATCCATTGGACAGTTTATGGCATTTTTTTTTTCTTAGTCACCACGGATTAAGTTGTCTCTTGTAAATTCTTCCTTCTCGGCAACCCTTCCCACAGCAGAAGTAAAACTACAAAATCCTGTGTCTGCCTCAATGCCCTTTGGTGCTTTTCTTGTGAAATTGACTGCACACGCAGTCAGGATGACTGATCTTTGTACTTACCTACAGAACGTAAAAGTTATAGCACGTATGAAATAATTTAGAAAATGGGTAGAATTTTGTAATGTTTTTAAGTCATTTTTTCAAGCTTTTTCATGTGATTGCAGAATGCACCAACACAACCGACACTGCTGCTAGAGTTTGGTAGATCTGTGTGCCATAAAGGTACACAGACACATAGGTGTGGAAGCAAGAAGATGAGGAGAAAGATGATTAGAGATGGGAATTAATGACAACAGTCTTTGTTATTACTTGTACAAAAATTAAAAAGGCAAATATTAGGTAGGACAGATATGATTGGAAAAAACATTTTGATAGGTAGATGAGCAGAGGAATGTATTCTTTTATAAAAGGAAAATTTGGCAGATGTGTACTGATTATTTAGCTAGCTAAAATATTAGCAATATGGGCATTCGTCATGTACGCAAAAAACCCCTTTTTCTTTCAACAAACAAAAATAGTTACAGAAGCATGAAAATTATTTCCAGGATGCAGATGGATTTTGAAGAATTACTTCATTAAAAAAAAATAAAAAAAATAAGTTTAAAAAAACAGGTTTATGTTGGATTAGCCCTTTTTTATTAGGTTTTGTTAATTATCTTATTGCTTATGTCACCAAAGATTAATTATTTGATAGTAAATTAGTGTTTCACAGATAGGATACTGTGGTATCACAAAATCAACTGAACATGGGTATTCTGATAACATTTGTGAGAAAATTATGTTGATAGTCATTGCCAATGTGAGAGAGAGGCAATGCCAGTGTGAAAAGGTGAGAATTGAAGAGGAACATTCCCAAATTTTCCTGTGTTAGACTTGTCTGGCTGTGGGAGACAAGATCATGGCTCTTTATCTACAGTAGGACTTTATGATTTGGCTGGGTGGATATTAAGATATGTCAAAAAAACCGGTTGGAAGATTGGGGTCAGAGGGTAGTTGTTAATGGGTGGTATTGTGCCTGAAGGCTGGTGACAAGTAGAATACCTCAGGGATGCATCTTGGGAACAAGTGGAGCACCTCAGGGATGCATCTTGAGATATGCTGTGTTTAGCACCTTTGTCGCTGAATGAGAGGAGGTGGCAGAATTCACTTTCCTTGAGGCTGCAGATGACACCATGCCGGAGATGACACCAACCTGGAAGAATGGGTCAAGAGGAACCTTATGAATTCAACAAGGACAAATGGGAAGTCATGTACTTCAGAAGGAAGAATGCCCTCGCAGTGATATAGGTTGGGGACTGTGTGGCTGCAGGACATCTCAGATGGAAGGCCTTGAAATTCCTGGTAGTCATCAAGCTGAACATGAGGCAACATTTTACCCTGGCAACAAAAAAGATCAACAGCATCCTGAGCTGTGTTAGCAGAACATAACCAATAGATTAAGGGAAAAACATTTCCCTCTCTACTCACCATTCATTAGACCATTAGAGTGCTGTGTCCAGTTTTGAACTCCCCAGTACAAGACATAAGTAAAGTGGAGTGAGTTCAGCAGAAGGCCACTAAGATGGTCCTGGGGCTGGAACTCTTGTCCTTAGTAGAAAGGTTGAGGAAGCTGGCCTTGTACAGCCTGGAGAAGAAAAGGAGTTGAGGGTAATGAATAGCAGTCTCTAACATCTAAAAAGATGTTATTAAGATCACAGAGCCAGGTTCTTCACAATGGACAAGGTGCAACTGAGCAGATGAGGCCCTTTTACAGGCAGACAGGAGCAGCCTCACATTCACAAACCCTGGTCCTTATGGGGGACTTCAACCACCCCAATATCTGTTGCAGGAGCAACAGAGCAGGGCACAAGCAGTCGAGGAGGTTCCTGGAATGTGTCAATGACAACTTCCTTCTCCAAGTGATAGAGGAGCCAACAATGAGGGGTGCAATGCTGAACCTTGTCCTCACCAACAAGGAGGGACTGGTAGGGGATGCGAAGCTCAAGGGCAGCCTTGGCTGCAGTGACCACGGAATGGCGGTCCTCAGGCGATCCTCAGGGCAGAAAGGAGGGTGCACAGCAAGCTCACTACCCTGGCCTTCAGGAGAACAGACCTTAGCATCTTCAGGGACCAGCTTGGTAGAATGTCACGGGACAAAGCCCTGGAGGGAAGAGGAGCCCAAGACAGCTGGCTAATATTCAATGACCACNCCCAAGACAGCTGGCTAATATTCAAGGGCCACTTCCTCTAAGCTCAGGAGCAATGCATCCCAACAAAGAGGAAGTCAGGCAAAACCACCAAGAGGCCTGTGTGGATGAACAACGAGCTCCTGGACAAAGTCAAACAAAAAACGGAAGCCTACAGAGGATGGAAGCATGGGCAGGTAGCCTGGGACTAATACAGGGATAATGTCTGTGCAGCCAGGGATCAGGTTGGGAAAGCCAAAGCCCTGATAGAATTAAAGCTGGTCATGGGTGTCAAGGGCAAGAGGAAAAGTTTCTATAGGTACGTCAGTGATAAAAGGAAGAGTAGGGGAAATGCGGGCCCTCTGAAGACACAAACAGGTGATCTGGTCGCCCAGGATATGGAGAAGGCTGAGGTATTCAGTGACTTTGCCTCAGTCTTCTCCAGCAAATGCTAAAGTCAAACAGCCCAAATTTTGTAAGTCAAAGGCAGGGACTGGGAGAATGTAAAACCACCCGATGTAGGAGAAAATCAGATTCGAGAATGCCTAAGGAACCTGAAGGTGCACAAATTCATG
>VWZZ01002138.1:248-27023 GCA_013399095.1 Psophia crepitans | reverse complement strand
TGGGGGTGCTGGTTGATGAAAAGCTCAAAATGAGCCAGCAGTGTGCGTTGGCAACCCTGAAAGCACCCTGTGTCCTGGGCTGCATCAAAACCAGTGTGGGCAGCAGGGCAAGGGAAGGGATTCTGCAACTCTGTTCCACTCTGCTGAGAACCCCCTGCAGTCCTGTATCCAGCTCTAGGATTTCCAGGACAGGAAAGACGTGGAGCTGCTGGAGCAAGTTCAGAGGAGGGCCACAAATTTGATCAGGGGGCTGGAGCACCTCTCCTGTGAGGACAGGCAGAGAGATTTGGGCTTGTTCATCCTGGTGAAGAGAAGGCTCTGGGGAGATCTAATTGTGGCCTTCCAATACCTAAAGAGGCTATAGGAAATCTGGAGAGGGGCTATTTATCAGGGAGTGTGGTGATAGGACAAGGAGGAATGGGTTTAAACTAAAAGAGAGGAGATTAGGCTGAGATGTGAGGCAGAAGTCCTTCCCATTGAGGGTGCTGAGTCCCTGGCACAGGTTGCCCAGAGAACTGTGGCTTCCCTTGGATCCCTGGCAGTGCCCAAGGCCAGGTTGGATGGGACTTTGGGCACCCTGGGTTGGTGGCGGGTGTCCCTGCCCATGGCAGGGGGTGGGAACTAGATGGTCTCTGAGGCCCCTTCCAACCCAAACCGTTCTATGATTCTATGATAAGCTGAAGCAAAGGAAAAGCTTTTTCATGTTGAGGACAGTAGAGCAGGGGTTGGTCAGTGTGATTGTCTCTTCCCTGGGAGATTCTCAAGACCAGACTGGATAAAGCTCTGAGCAATCTGGTCTGATCTCCTAGGTGGAGATCAAGTACTTCTAGTGTGGTTTTGGACTACAGGCCTTCTGCAGTGCCTTTCAGCCTGAACAATACTATAAACAAATGTATAATCTCTAAATTACCTTTATATATCACCTATGAGAAGATACATTTTGCCTAAGATCAGTTACTTATGAGACATAAGTTAGTCTCAGCTGAACATTTCAGATCTCTTTTATCATCAGTAGAGAAGGATAAGTATACATGTCATGCATAAGCATACCTGGACAGAAGACCTTCATTTTAGAGCAGACTGCAGCACTTAATTCTGTGAGAACAAAGTTGATAAGACATTTTGATGTAGTTTATGGCTAGCTATGGAATGCAGGTTTCCACAGTGGTCAAGGTCTGGAGCAGTTTGAGATAGCTGGCTGCAAAAGCTGGGAGGAGAGGGAGGGGGGCAAAAGCCAGGACATCTGCCCTGAGCTGGCTGAGAGAAGGATTCCATACCATATAGGTCATACTCCCTATAAATTAGGAGATTCTTTGGGACGACCCTCTCTGTCGTGGCTGCCATTCCTGGAGGGTCTTGCCCACCATTCTGTCCCGGAGCCCCACTCTTGGCTCCCAGCCCTGCCCTGCCGGGTGTGGTGACTGTCGTGCTCTGGCTGGAGCTGCACTGCTCACTGTGTGCAGCACCAGCAATCACTGCTGAGAGCGTGCAGCTCGCCAGTCCTGTGTCAGCTGAGTATAACCTTCTGTATTTTATACTGGTATTGGTGTTGATGTTAAGATTTTTATTCTTCTATTAAATCTGTTTCTATTTCAACCCACACGTTTCCTTTTCTTTTCCCAATTTCCCCTCCTCATGTTGGGGAAGGGAGGGCATAGGGAAATAAGGTAACAGTCTAAACCACGACACCCACCAATGCATATCCTTATGAACTTCTGTCAAAGCTTCTACTATGGCCACCTGCAGATAAGTGCAGGTTCTGCATTTATTCTGTTCTGTGTCTGCCAGGTCCAGGGGACATCTCCATCACCTTAAGGCATCTTAGACAGGAAATAAACTGAAATACTGATCAGCATCATCAGTGCTTTATAGAAAGCCATTAATCTCATCCAAAGTTTACACCTGGGAATAAAATCAGCTGCCTAAATATATTTATTGTCATTGTAAATGCCCTACAGTGTCCTGAGTGGCCTCCAACTGTCACTCCAAAAGGAGGGGCTGGTCTCTGGCAGATCCAGTGCCGTCTAGTAGGTCACAATGATATCACTATCTCTTTACGCACCTCGGTTGGTCTCCTCAACTAGCTGTCATAAATCCTGATTTAGATGACTTGATTAGTCTAAGGCTTATAACTTTGGGTGGCTAAAGTCAGGAAATACTGCTCTCACTGCTGTTGCACTAAATATCTTGTGAAGGTAGTCTTTAGAGTAGTCTTCAGACTCTGGTGCAGTTCTGTCCTTGGCTCCTAGGTACCTTGGGCTCCAGCTAGAGCCAGTGAGAAGACATGGGCATAGGTAGTTTAATTGTTCCCAGTGCAGACAACAGTAAGATCTCAGTGCTTGCCCTGGTCTCTGTCTTTAGCAGCACCATGGTAGCTGTGTTCAGACGGTTCTGGCTTTTCGTAGTCCCTATCACCAATGTAATTTTTGGGTCCATGTGTCATTCAGTGGAATAAAGGAGCTGCTGCAGAAGGATGCAAGTCTCCTAAGGCTTCCCTCTCGTATCTCACATTCTCCAGCAGATGTTCTAAATGCTCTACATCTAGTAATACACGAGTATGCACTCATGTCTCAGCACCTGAAATGTTGCCTAAAGGTGAAAAGAAAGGAACAGTACACTTACTAAATTAATCTATATCACATTAACTTCTCATAGTGTTGTAAAGTAACAATAAAAACATGTTTCCGAGATATATTTCCCTCAAAAAAAGGCAAATACGTTTTCACAGAATCACAGAATCACAGTTTTTTCTACTTTATATCAAGAGATTGGTTTCACATGCCCCAAAATTAAATGTAAGGAAAACAGAATGACATTTATCCTGAATCAGTGAATTTAAAAGAAACCAACCTGACCAGACAAACCAAGAGAAAAATCTACAAGCAAAGAAACACATAAATATTTTGTAAATTTTATATCATATATTAGCCTTTGAATGTTCATGTGTATTTTTTTCTGTGCATTAACAAAAAAAAAGTGCAATTCAGTAATTTTGATATTAATAAAAAAGCTAATTAAATGATGGATGAAGAGAGAGGGGAAGAGTCAAAAATAGAAAAAGAGGAAAGTGAAACCTTGTATACTTCAGGAGTCATTTTGGTTTACGGTAACAACTGCCTTGAATTATTTTTTATAAAAAAAGCAGCAACAAGTGTTGCGGTTACTCATGCTCATGATAATGACCTGTTCTGTAGACAGAATACAACAAAGAGCCTGAATATCAACAAGAGTCAGTCTTGAAGTGTTTCCAAGTTACAAAGAATGAAGACGATGGTGTCTGAGGACTATGTTTTCCAAGGCTGCCTTAAATGCCTTGTTTCTCAAGCTGTAGATTACTGGGTTCAGAAGGGGGGTGACCACTGTGTAGAACACAGATAGAGCCTTATTGAGCTCTGAGGACAGGTTGTAGGTGGGCCGGACATACATGGAAATCATTGTACTATAATATATAGTGACAACCACAAGGTGTGAGCTGCAGGTTGAGAAGGTAATTCTTTTTCCAGAAGCAGAGGGTATCTTCAGGATACTCAGAATTATAAGTAGGTATGAGACAAGAGTCAACAGAAAGCAGCCGGAAAGGACCAGGAGAGAGAGGATGAAGATGACAGCCTCTGTGATAGTGGTGTCTGAGCATGAGAGCTTCAACAGTGGAGAGATATCGCAGAAGAAGTGATCAATGAGGTTGTAACTGCAGAAATGCAATCTGGAGACCATCAGGCAGGGCAGAAAACCAGTGAAAACACCAGTGACCCAGGAGCCCACAACCAGACGGGTGTAAGACTCAGCAGTCATGGCCACACCATAGTGCAGGGGTTCACAGACTGCAAGGTATCGGTCATATGCCATCGCTGCCAAGAGGTAGCACTCAGTGGCTCCCAGGGAAATGAAGTAGTAAAGCTGTGCCATGCATCCTGAGAAAGAGATGCTCTTCCTCTTTGCCAGTAGATTGGCCAGCATCTTGGGTACAATTGTGGTGGTGTAACAGACTTCTAGGAAAGAGAGGTTCTTGAGAAATTTGTACATGGGTGAATGAAGTCGTGGCTCCAGTGTCACCACTGAAATAATAATGATGTTCCCTAGGATGGTGAGAATATAAATAACCAAAAACACGGTGAACAGCAGGATCTGGCAGTGTGGGTTGCTACTGAAGCCCAACAGCCTGAATTCCAGTACTGCTGTAACATTTGTCATCTCTTGGAAAGAGCTAGGATTTGTCTGCTAAGGAAATAATCAGTATCAGAATATGTTAACTTTCAGTGGGGAAAGCACTATCTATAAAGATTACCATTCTCAAATAAACCTTTGGGAACAGCATAAAAGTCATTACCAGTCTTTCCTTCTATCCTCTCCCTACCTCTCTCCCTCCCATCTTGCTCTCTCTCCCTCTTGAATTGTAAATTAAAATGTGTATTTCATGAACTTCACATAGACAGTTATATTAATTGTCAAATTACAAATAGTCCCGCAGACAGCCACCCTCCACACTTGCACACAAGGATATGTATAAGAAAGTACATATAAAGATATCACTCATACTGCTCCATAGAAAAGGTATACATCAACTTACACATATATAACAAATGACCTTAGACGCACAGCCACACAGATTATCTGCTTTTCACTGAAAGAAATATTCAAACTAATATACGTAATCAACAGTGATTACTGCATTGAAAATTCCACTCTGATGCACACATGATTTTTTTATAAAACGTAAGTACTCATTAGCATGGTCCTGAACATACACATACAAGGGCACACATAAGAACTCTCTAAAAATCTCTGTTGTGGGGGAATACAAACTTGCAAACTTGCACACAGATTCACCAGCAAACTTATAATTTCTTGTTAAATACTGTGAGAAAAGATATAATTTCCACCTCAAGAATGGAGAACAGAGAGAACAATCTGTTACAAAGAACTGATTAAGAGCAATGGAGTTCATAAGAATAAACTCAATTTCCCACATCCTTAGTAAGGCTGATGCACATGGCAGTGGTACCTAGTTACTTACATAAGAACCAATATGCAATTGGAGCGTGTGTCCAATTTTTACAGAGCTGTTCTCCAAGCTGTGAACATGTCAGGTAGTGCTAGTTTCCTGTCTACATTCAGGTCCTTGCCTAAGACTGGATACGTCAGTTTTTCAGGCTGAGGCACAGTTAATGACAGGATCAGAAAAACAGTTACCTGCTGAATTTAATAATCCTTTACTCTGTAATTTGAGTCTTATTACTAAACTCTTACATTGCCTACAATGTCCTATTGGATAGAAACCCTTTTAGACTAAACTACCTCCTGGTCAGCCTTGACTTTTGTAAGGACAGACAGACACAAATAAAGACTGAACTGTACCCAGCATTGACTTCAAGCATTGATGAAGATCTCTGGGGAGTGATCCCATGAGTGGAGACACTCCATGGGGCACTCTAGCAACAGTGGACTGATTGCATATATGCAAGGAAAAGCTTGTTAGTGAGAGAAGAAACCTGGTAAAAATGCATCCAAAATGCACCAGAAACTTTATAGATCTTGCAGGTAGCCAAGCTGCTTTCTGGAAAATAATTCCTATGTAGTAGCTCAAATAATTTTAAATTCAAAATCTATTTTGAAAAATTAGAGTTTTTTAAAGCACACAAAAATAGTTAAAGATTTCAGTCTGGGATCTTTTCACAGTATATTTCCCTCAGGCTATAACTTTCCACTACATCTTCTGAGTGACACTTTGGGAAAGTTGTCTAGGCAAAGCACCTTGCTGCTTGTTCACCCTGGTATTTTTCATCATTTCTGATTACCTTCACAAATGTTACAGGAATAAATTAGGAAGAAAAAAAATTTGTGAAAAAAAGGCTTTTTGCTTCTTATTTCCTTTTTTTTTCAATCAATGATCTATAAAGAGAAAACATAAAAGCATATCTTAACAATTTTTTCAGATGTTTTTGTTTGGTTGTTGTGTTTTGGTTTGGTGTTTGGTTGGTTTGGGATTGTTGTTTTTTGGGGTTTTTTGTGGGTTGTTTTTTTTTTCTAAGACAAACAGAAAGCTTACTGATGAGGAAAACTTTAAAGAAAAATTTGTCATGATTTTTCTACCTCCACGTAGATTTAACAGTACAAAAGAGAGTCACTGGAAGGCTGCCATGAGGTCCTGCCAAAACCACCTCTTCTCCAAGCTGATAAAGCCCAGGTCCCTCAGCCCCTCCTGACAGGGAAAGTACTCTGTCCCCTTGGGCATCCTGTAGCCTTCCGTTGAACTCACTCCAGCTTGTTGATGTTTTCCTGGGAGACCTAGCTGGAAGCAGTATCTAGATGTGGTCTAACAAGTTCTGAATAAATAGAGGAGGATAATCTCTTCCCTTGATCTACAGCTATGCTCCTTTTAATGGAGTCCAGATTCATTTGTTTTTCTTTGCTGTCAGAGCATGTTTCTGGCTCATGTTCAGCTTGCTGTCTGAGAAGACCCCTGCAAGTTTTTTTGAGCAAACCTGATCCCCAGTCATTCAGTCCATGCTGTTGCAAGAGAGGGGTCTACCTTCCGAGGAGCAGGATTTGACATTTTTTATTGTTGAATTTAATAAGGTTTCTCTTGATCCATTCCTCCAGTGTATCTGTTTCACTTTAGATGGCAGTTCTGCATTTGAATGTACCAACTAGTCACCCTGATATGGTGCCATTTGCCACCTTGAAGAGAGTAAACTATGTTGCCTCCTCTAAGTAATTCAGAAATACATTAAATAAGATGGACGACAGATTATATCCCTGTAGTACTTCCCATTATTATTGGTTTTCAGATGTGGTACTACCTGCTATCCATCACCCTCTGAGGTTAAGTATTGAACAGCTTGTTACCAGTCTGATTGTCCACCTACCCAGACTGTAATGTCCCAAATTGTATACCATCTATTGTGGGAAATGGTATTGAAAGCCTTTCTAAAGTTGAGATAAATGATATCTACTGCTCTCCTGTTGTCTGTGAATCCTAGAAGGCCATCAAGTTGATTAGGCATGATTTATCATCAATTGTATCTATGTTGACAGTTCCCAGTCTCTTTCTTCTTAATTTTTACTAAAATGGGATCCAAGAGGACTCACTCCATGATTTTCCCTGGAACCAACTTGAGGCTGACTGGTCTTCAGCTCCCTCTCTTGTTGTTTAGGCCATTTTTAAGAGGGGTGTGATATCTACCTCCCTCCATTTCTTGGGAACCTACTCTGATCTCCATGTTTTTTCCAGGCTAATAGAGAGCAGCCTTACAAGAACATTGGTCAGTTTTCTAATTGTCATTAGGTAGAGCCTGCTGGATCCCCTGAACTTGAAGTGGTTCTCTCAAGCATTCCTGGACTCTGTTCTGAGCCACTGCTGGCACTTCTCCTTCTTGAACCTTTAATTAATCAGAGAGGCCTGGGAAATCTTATTGGTGAAGACTGAGGCAGAGAAGCTATTAAATGTCACAGTCTCATCTGTTTCTGTGGCTCATTCAGCAATGGTCCTACAGTTCCCTTGTGTTCTGGGTTTGGCTAGAATAGAGTTAATTTCACTGGAAGCTGGAAATGGGACACAGCCAGGACAGGTGACCCAAACTGGCCAGGGGAGGTATTCCGTACCGACCATCAGCATAGAGGGGGGCCTGATCGGGAAGGGGCGGTACTTCTCGAGGCGGTGCGGCTCCAGGACGGTCCCGTTTCTGAACGGGTCTGAGCGTGTGGTCCTAGTTGTACGGTATTGTGTATCACCCGCACTTTTTTGTTTGGTCGGTTGTTTTTTTTTTTCCTTCCACTCCCTTTGCTGCCCCAGTAAACTGCCATTTGTTGTTATCACAGCCCAGGGGAGTCTGTTTTCTTTCCCTTTCCCCCTCCTCACTGGGAGGAAAACAAGCGGCTGTGTGGTGCTCAGCTGCCGGCTGGGGTAAAACCACGACAGTCCTCTTTTGGCGCCCAACGTGGGACTCGAAGGGCTGAGATAATGACAGATCTGATTCAAGAGTGTTAGAACAAAAGTTGTTATAAGTATTCTTCGGATTACTTTAAACAGCCGCTGGTCACAATGCTGCTTTATTTGTTCACAAGGCCGTGGCATACAAGTCCCTACGTGCCATACGTATTCCCCACAATGCTCTTTGTCCAGATTCTCATTTTGCTGTATTGTGTGACATCAGTTTATGGTACGGTAACATCAACAGTCATGAGGCTAAGTGGGTATTTGTATGGGGCCTTGCTGTCATGTCCGTACCTTAGATATCTCGTTGAAATGATTAGTAATTGCACCCCATATAAAGAAAAGACAGAAGAGGATACTTGGTTCAGCTCTTTTACTTTCCTTTCTTCATTCAGGTTACCCACAGCAGCTTTTGAAAAATTCAAATATCTATGGGACATTCAAGATAGTAGGTTTTTGTTATCATGTCTGCTTTCATTATCACGTCTGCTGAATGTGTTTACAGTCTTGTTTGCAGTCAAAAGAAAATAATACCACCCAGGGACATGCACCCAGGCCGAACAGTCAGTGCTGGCATGGTGTGTGGGAGAGTACAGGCGGGTACCTAGAGACCTTCTCACCCCCAGTGCTTTGGAACTTTACTCCCAAACAATTATGGGATCCTGAGAGAGCCATTGAATACTTAAAAGGGAAATGCAGTGAATATCCCAAGTGGGCACAGCTCCCTGAAGTATACTGGGCCCTGGCCACTATCTACCAAATGCTGCTCGATATTTTACAGGAGAGAGAAAGAGAGAGAAGACTGACAGGCATGGCAGCTTTCCCGGCCCCCATGGCAGGCACGGTGGCTGCATCAGCCCCTGCAGCGGATGCGGCAGCTGCCCCAGCCCCTGCAGTGGACACAGTGGCTGCCCCAGGTCCTGTGGCAGGCGCGGTGGCTGCATCGGCCCCCACGGCAGGCATAGTGGCTATCCCAGCTCCTGCGGTGGATGCAGCGGCTGCCCCAGCCCCCGCAGCCCCTGCCACAAGTACGATGGCTGCCCCAGGTCCTGTGGCAGGCACAGCGGTTGCTCCAATCACTATGGTTACTCCAGTCCCCACAACAGACACTGAAGCTACCCAACCCATACCAGTATCAGCTGCCCCTATACAAAAGAAGAAATACACACAAAAAATCAGTTCGCCCAGTAAAGGATGAATCAGGACCATCAGGAGAACAGGAGGAAGAGGCAGAACCAGAGGTAGTCACCCAATTCCTGTCCATGGGTGAGCTGCTAGATATGCAGAAAGATTTTGGCCGACGTTTAGGGGAGCACATCATTACCTGGCTGCTCCAATGCTGGGATAATGGGGCCAGTAGCTTCGAATTAGATGGTAAGGAGGCCAAACAGCTGGGATCCCTGGCTGGTGAAGAGGGTATTGACAAGGCAATTGGGAAAAAACCACAGACACTAAGCCTCTGGAGGCGACTCCTGTCCAAGGAGGCAACTCCTGTCAAGGAAAGATATCCCTTCAGTGAAGATGTATGTCAACCAGGGAAGTGGACCACCATGGAGCGAGGCATCCAGTACCTGAGGGAATTAGCGGTGCGAGAGATGGTTTATTATGACCCAGACAATGCACAATTACCAACAGATCCTGATGAAGTCCAGTGCACATGAGTCATGTGGTGGAAATTTGTACGCAGTGTGCCATCGTCATTTCCCAGCTCACTAGCAGTAATAGACTGAAAGAATGAAGAGGAACCAACAGTGGATGAAGTGGCTGACCATCTCCGGCAATATGAAGAGAGTCTGTCTTCCACCCTCATCTCAGCTGTGGAGAAACTGTCTCAAAAGATCGATGAACTTGGGGATATTTTGTCCCACTCTCCACCTGTGCAGACTAGTATCTCAGTGATTTGGAGTAAGCATCCCTCTGTTCCAGAAAGGCGATACAGAACGTACAACCCATGCCTTTAACTACCTGTATAGTAAGTAGAAGCTCAACTCTGACTATCCTGACACCAACCCTGTGTGCCTGATCAAGTTTCTGGACTTCTAATTTGTAGCCTCCTATATGGAACTGTTTTGCAATGTAGCTATGTGAGTTTCCTGTTTAGCCAGGCTGGTCTTCTGATGTGTCTGTTTTTCTTCCTGAGGCTCAGAATAGACAGTTCTTGTACTTGACAAATGTTGTTCTTAAAGACCTGATGACTTTACACTCCCATTTGAAATTTATATGAATAACCTGTTAATTTCTATGCTGGACATCAGCTCTCTAAAGCTACTAACGCTTTTGATATGTAACATGTGCTTCCACTTCTCATGTTTCTGTTTTTTGTTAGTGATGCCATAGGTTGAGGTTGACCATCTACATATATAGTACTGTATTTTGGTTATCTGTAACATCCCACAATTCCTCATGCTGTTGACCTGTTAAAGGTTCCATAAATCAGGTGTGGCCGTCAGTTGGTACACCTTAGAGTGTACAGCTCCCTTGTTACAGCACCTGGGTAGTTTTTTGGAGGGAAGTGGAGAAGTGCAGAGAAGCAGTGGGTAAAGACGGAGAAGGGGTGGGAAAGCAAAGAAAGGGGGAGAAAAGAGACCAGTTGTGCATATGGAGACTACTAGAAAGTACATTTATTTTATCAAGCCCCATGGCTGGTCACTGCAGTCTACTCTGTCTTCTTCTTAACTCCACTATTCCAAACTATTTTCGCCATGTGCACTATGGTGTATTAATAGCTGGTATCACTTTGGATGATGATAAGTGATCTTTAATTTTATGTACACTGCTTGAACACTCGCCATGGACAGCACTTAGTGGAGTAGTTACTGGAGGTGACTTATTGAGACTAAAACAGTGTTGAGGAGGCTTTCAGGGTGAATATGCGAAGAATCTGTTCCATAAACTACATGACCTGCAACCTTAGATGTTGGCAAGCACCGGAGCTGCCGACTCTGAGAAGAACATCACGGAGTGAAGACACTGCAGCCAGGCTGTGTGATAACATTGCAGGGATGGGAACTTGGTGGTACCGCGGAACTGGTAAACTGCAGAGTTATTACCCTGAGCCAGCCCTGAACCAGCAATATTCCACTTTCTGTCAAAATCGTGTCCTTTGGTTGAACGTTCCTCATTATAATCTCATTACAGTACCAAAACACATCTCTATCTCAAAGACTACCCACCTCCAAAGTGCAACCACCCCCCCCACTGAGTGTGCACTCTGAATTTCTTTGAGTCTATAACTTTAAAAGCAAAGCGAGAAAGTTTCACACCAATCGTAACAAAGGTATGTGTGACTAGAATCACTTGAGCTCCACCTGACAGTAAGAATACAAAAATGGCTTAAGAAAAAGGGATATCAGGGAAGATACCATCAAGACAAGTCAGGAGGACATCGCTGACTGCTGTAATTGGTTATCCTGGTTTCAGCTGAGAGAGAGTTAATTTTCTTCTTAGTAGCCAGTATGGGGCTGTGTTTTGGGTTTGTGCTGGAAGCAGCGCTGATAGTGCAGAGATGTTTTTGCTGTTGTTGGGTGATGCTTGCACAGAGCCAAGGCCTTTTCTGCTTCTCGCACCGCCCCACCGGTGGGATGGCTGGGGGGTGTGCGGGGAGTTGGGAGGGGACAGACAGGACACCTGACCCAAACTGACCAAAGGGGTATTCCATACCATATGGGTCATGCTCGGTTTATAAGGGGCTTGGGAGGAAGAAGAAGGAGGAGGCAGCGGCGTTCGGAGTGATGGCGTTTGTCTTCCCAAGTAACCATTACACGTGACGGAGCCTTGCTGTCCTGGGGTTGGCTGAACGCCTGCCTGCCATGGGGAGCGGTGAATTAATTCCTTGGTTTGCTTTGCTTGTGCACGCGGCTTTTGCTTCACTTATTAAATTCTTGTACCTGAACCCAAGAGTTTTCTCACTTTCACTCTTCCGATTCTCTCCCCTTTTTCTCATGAGGGGGACTGACCGAGCATCTATGTGGTGCCCAGCTGATGGCTGGAGTAAAACCATGACATTGGTCAATGGGCTGAACTTCTCTTCCCCTCCACAGGGACGCTTTTGGGTGAGATTCGAACACTCAGCTATAGCGAGTGCTTCCTGGGAAACTTAGAAAATCTCTATAGAGTTGTTTCATAATTTAACATATTTACAGTCAACTATATTATTCATATTCTTGGTATTTGCACATGCTTGGCAAACAGTGTATTTATCACCAGCAATCCAACAGAACCTGTACTTCTGTTGCTTCAATAAACTGCGCCATTCATTAATCTAGCCGTGAGAGTTCTCATTGGACGCAACCAAACTCCTTAACTATGTCCATGCTCGACCATTGAACATGACTAGGTTGAAGGTGTCTCACACCGTTGGTGTATCTGTGATCGTGGTAGCTCAATATATTGAATGTGACCAGACCTATAGTGCCAAACTGTGGATCACTCAGGATCTAGGCCCAGCCACCCTCAGCCCCTCTGATAGCTGAGGACAAGCTGGAACACAAGGGGGTTTATTTCCTGCCAAATTTCTTTACCCTTTAACACAACAGTGACTCAGTGTCCTTACCTTTTTCTATAAACTGCTGCAAAAATCTGTGTCTGAAAGACTGTTGTTTCTATAGAAATGTCTCAAAGGCAAGTGAAATACAACAAATTTTCTGAAACCGGAAAGGTGACAACATGGGCTAACAATTCATATTCCAAGCATGACAGCAAGAATTCAGCCTGCCAGTTCAGAAACCAACACATGGGTGTTCACACACAGTCTGTCTGTGTAGTAGTGTCCAAGTTCCCTTTCCAGAGCCCAATGAAGCAGCAGACACTGGTGGTGTATCTGCCTAATGCTAAATGCTAACTACCTAGGCTTATGGAACTGAGTCCCACATTAGAGGCATAAAGCATACAAGAGCAAGCACTCAATTTGACCACCTACATAACTTTTTTTTTTTTTTGGCACTGGTTCATTGTCTCAATCTGCAGAGGCTCTTGTAGAAGCTGAGAGACCTGGTTCCCAGGTATATCTACCCTACATACAGCTCAGCAATCTGACCTTGGACCAAGACCCCCTCACAAGCACCCCTTCTCCCACTGAGAGACCCCTTGAATTTCAGTACAGGTTTTCAGTGCACCTAGACTCTGGATATCCACGTCTTGCTCTGAAACCGAGTCTGAGAAAGACTGACACAGGGTTTCCTCCACTGGCTAATCCAGATTGAAATCTGAGAATGAATTACAAACATACACCCATGCACGTCAGGTCAGTTGAAAATACAAGCACATTTATCCCCCCCAGCTTCTGGAATCCCAGCCATATGGGTCTTATGACCCATGGTCCCTCTCATTGCTGGTGCTTAGACCCTCACTAGCTCCATTTGTTGGCCCCACAGACATATGGATCATAGAATCATAGGATCATAGAATCATAGAGTCAGAGAATCATTAAGGTTGGAAGAGACCTGCAGGATCATCTAGTCCAACCATCCCCCTACCACCTTTTACCCACTAAACCATGTCCCTAAGTACCAGATCCAACCTTTCTTTAAACACCCCCAGGGAAGGGGATTCCACCCCCTCACTGGGCAACCCTTTCCAATGCCTGACCACTCTTTCCGAGAAGAAGTTTCTCCTAATCTCCAAGCTGAACCTCCCTGGCACAACTTGTGGCCATTCCCTCTTGACTGGATCCTATGACTCCATTTGCTGGCACTTGATTTACTCACTCCATTATCTGCAGTTCCTGACACCTAGAGTTCACAGTATTTACACATGGCATAGAGAGTGAAATTACCAGAATAGTTAAGAAAGAACTTAATGAAGAGCAAAGACCAATTGTCTTTAACCATTCCCCATAAGATTCTTTAATAGTTTTTACATTGTCAGATCCATAGAACTGAGCCACAAAGGAGAGGTCTTTGCTATACAAAATATGCCCTGTGACACAGGTGAAGTCCATCTCCAAGACAGAAAATGTGCTCCCGAGAAATTCCCTGGTTGGTCACGGCAGTCTGGTTGTGGCAGTCCAGTGAGATTCTCACTGAATGGGAAAGGGGAAACATAACCCCCATTTTTAAAAGGGGGGAAAAAAAGAAGACCTGGGGAACTGCAAGCTGGTCAGTTTCACCACTGTGCCTGGCAAGATGATGAAGCAGATCCTTCTCGAAATCACGCTCACGCACATGGAAAATAAGGAGGTCATTGGCGACAGCCAACGTGACTTCACTAAAGGGCAAATTGTGCCTGAACAGATTTGGTGGCCTTCCACAATGGAGTGGACAAGAGAAGAGCAAGTGATGTCATCTACCTGGACTGGCGTAAAGCATTTCAAACTGTCCTGCACGACATCCTTGCCTCTAAACTAGAGAGACACGAATTCAATGGATGGACCACTTGCTGGATAAGGAACTGGGTGGATGGCCGCACTCAAATAGTTGTGGTCAACTGCTCGATGCCCAAGTAGACATCAGTGATGACTACTATTCTTCAGGGGTCAGTACTGGGACCAGCCCTGCTTAACATCTTTGTTGACAACACGGACTGTGGGATCGAGGGCACCATCAGCAAGTTTCCCAAAGGCACCAAGCTGTGTGGTGCAGTTGACACGCTGGAGGGAAGCGACGCCATCCAGAAGGACCTTGACAGGCTTGACAGGTGGGCCCGTGCGAACTGCATGAAGTTCAAAAAGACCAAGGGCAAGGTCCTGCACCTGGGTTGGAGCAATCTCAAGCACAACTACAGGCTGGGTGGAGAATGGATAGAGAGCAGCCCTGAGAAGAATGACCTGGGGGTGCTGGTTGATGAAAAGCTCAAAATGAGCCAGCAGTGTGCGTTGGCAACCCTGAAAGCACCCTGTGTCCTGGGCTGCATCAAAACCAGTGTGGGCAGCAGGGCAAGGGAGGGGATTCTGCAACTCTGTTCCACTCTGCTGAGAACCCCCTGCAGTCCTGTATCCAGCTCTAGGATTTCCAGGACAGGAAAGACGTGGAGCTGCTGGAGCAAGTTCAGAGGAGGGCCACAAATTTGATCAGGGGGCTGGAGCACCTCTCCTGTGAGGACAGGCAGAGAGATTTGGGCTTGTTCATCCTGGTGAAGAGAAGGCTCTGGGGAGATCTAATTGTGGCCTTCCAATACCTAAAGGGGCTATAGGAAATCTGGAGAGGGGCTATTTATCAGGGAGTGTGGTGATAGGACAAGGAGGAATGGGTTTAAACTAAAAGAGAGGAGATTAGGCTGAGATGTGAGGCAGAAATCCTTCCCCGGGAGGGTGCTGAGTCCCTGGCACAGGGTGCCCAAGAAGCTGTGGCTTCCCTTGGATCCCTGGCAGTGCCCAAGGCCAGGTTGGATGGGACTTTGGGCATCCTGGGCTAGTGGGAGTGTGGAACCAGATGATCTTTCAAGCTTCCTTCTAATCCAAACCATTCTGATTCTGTGATTCTGTGATCATCTAGACATCTTGTGAATATCTTCTGCATTGTCCCTGTTTACTTCATCATGGAAGTGAGCAACGGGTATGGGAGATGAGAACCAGAGGATTTGAGATTATAGATACACAAGTGGAGAATTTCGTGTTGTGTACCTTCCATTCATACTGCACACCTTAGTGCAGATAGAATAAACTGACACACAGACATTGAATCAATTACAAATTCCAAGGGATGACTGCCTAGCATCCATTCCAAAGGGACATGGCTTTCCTTTAGGCCTTGTGTTATGTTTGCTCCTTGTAGCTCTCCTGGACACCCCCGGAATCTTACATGGTATAGATGTCTCTTTTATGCCTTTGCATTCAGTGTCCCAAGCTGAGTCTGTTGTTTTCATTGTTCGGATTTACAGGTGCCCAAACATCTATCACAGTCAATGGAGCTTTAGTGAACAGAACCTAAAGAAGGGGCTACCTGCCCAGTTCTCTCTTTGCGACAAACACCTCCACTGTTAGGTTAGCTAAATGGCTGTTTCAGTTCTAGTGACTTTACTGACAAAGACAGGTTTAGTTGCCCTAAAAGTAGGCAGTATCACTTGAAATGGTCAAGGCAAAGCCCACCCCCACCTCCAACACTTAGTTAATTACTAGAGGGATGTGGATCTCTCATAATTCTACCACCCTAACTTATGACCACTTGTAGATGCCTTGAGATGCCAAAGCTTCTCAAATGGCACCAAGAATTTTTGTATGATAACTTAAACCTGTCCTCCATCTCCATTAATTCTATTAGGAACCTAGGCAAGGAGCTCACATGCTGTGCCCTTTGCTCTGTGCACCCGCTTTGGGTACACTGAAACTTTGGCAAGAGGAATCATACTTCCTGTGTCTTTGTGAAATGCATTAAAGGAGGGTGAATTCTAATTGATCCCTGTGACTCCTAACTAGTACTGACGCCTAGACTGACTCAGCTGAATCAGTACCTTGAACATGGGCAAAATGAATGTCAAGGTATCCTCTTCTGTTTTGGGAATGGAATAAGGCCTTCCACAGCAAAATACCTCAGTCTGTCTTAGAAATGCACCCTCAGATAGGAAAAATAACACTGCTGGGCTCTGCCTCTCTCTAACCATTGCTTAGAGAGGAAATAGATATCTAGTGGACTTAGTCTACTTCAAGGAACATTCCCCAGCTGTGACAGGAGCATTTAAATGGAAACTAATAAACCATCAAACAAATAAAGTAGCTCTATCTGCTGCAGTTCTGGAGTACAACATGTGTCTCCCTCACCTGCCTGTGGTGTCCTTTGTTAAGGTTGTCAGGAGAAGTTGCCTCTTCCTGCAACTCTGGCCCAGCTCAGTTGCCTGGGGACCCGGGGTCCCTGCCCAGGCTGAGGGACACAGCTGCTGCTTTTCTGTCTGAAGGTTCAACAAGTAACAAAGCTGAGCGCATGTCGCAGAGTCACACACCCACGCGCGCGCGCGCGCACCTGCGCGCGCACACACACACACCACCCCCCCTGGACACTGAGACAAGCAGTCAGACAGACTGCCACTGCCATCACCAGCACCCACACACAGAACTCACATCACACCCAAGCACAGACAGCCATGTGCCCTTCCCCTCTGGGGCTGGCAGAGACAGGATGTCACTAGTGTAGGCATATACATCACACTTTTTGGGTTCATGAGCTCACATACATTCATAGGCCCCCTGAGCACTGGCACAGCCCCTCTGCTGCCCGGTACCCCTGTCCAGGCCCAGGCCCTCTTACCCCCACCATGGGAGTCCTATACACCAGCCAGTCCAGCTCGATGTGCACTGCAAACGCTCACACACTCATCCCAAGGTCACCCCACACTCCAAGGTCCTCCCAGGCCCCTTAGAGCCCAGCCAAGCTTTGAGTCTTGTCTTTCCTGTGCCCTAAAAGAAAGTTCTAATCCTCACTCCAGTGCACCAAGGAAGGAGATTTCTACCAATATTTGTGGGGCTGCCTTGTTAAGTCAAGAATTTCAGAGCTCCTTGGCTTGACTTTTCCCTCTAGGGTAGAAATTACAGCATTTTCCCTCCAGCTTTTTCAAGGATTCCCCCAAAAACAGAAGTCTCTACCTGGCTTGTTGATCTGGAGGAAGGATTCTGTGTTCAGTTTCAAGATAATGTGAATTCAGAAAGAAAAAGATACAGTCTTCCCCCTGCTTCCTGGCTGTATGAACAGCACAGCACGGGTGTCCAAGATGCTGTGGTAACTAAATTCTTCACCAGGAGATAAGGCCAGAAGAAATATACATTTCTCACATCCCTAGCCATGTTGGCAGTGTAAACTTAACTTGAATCCAGGCTCAGTTCATTTCTACGTGAACAATTTCAGGCCAGGAACAGAGCCTGGTACTACTGGCATCTTCCAGGAGTCTAACAAGACCACAAGGGAAGCCAGGCCCCTTCATGGAAGACTGTGAAATTTGCAATGATGATCCATAGTCTGGGGACAGAGGCAAACAATTCAGGTGCTAACACTGAAGAAGATGATCAGAGAAATACCAGCTCATTGGTCAATAGTGGGAAAAAGGAAATACTCCTGTCTTCTGCCTGACTCTGTCCTCACTGTAGCTCCTACCCAGTGTCTTGCTTGTTCATGTTGCTCAAGAAGGGCTACTGCAATGGGAGAAGGGGGAGAAGGAGTTATGCTGGCATGCCTTGCTGCACTTCCTTCTCTGATAATGAATAGAAAAGAAGCTGGGACAAAAGAGGTAAGATCAGGGAAAACAAATGTGTGTGTTTGAAGAGAAGTTGGTCTGAAGGCTTCTAAGTTGGAAGTGAGGAAATGTGCCTAAGACAAACAAAACAAAACCAACAAACCAATAAAAAAACCTGAAATGTCTTCTATGCCCAAAAGACTGTTGACACTTACATTCAGACAGCCTGACTCAGAGTCCAGGGGTCTCCCTGTCCCCCCATGGCCTTCTGATGAACAGATTCCTGCCCAGGAATGGGTTAGATGCAGAAGGACATGCTGTTCTTGGGTCTTCACTGCTTTTCTCATCTCAAAGCACCTATTATCTTCTCAGATTCAGAAGGTGATAATGAAGAGCTAGGAACCAGGACCCCTTATGTCTGTCACATGTCCAAGAGGGTAAGTGGCATAAAGCAGAGGAGGGCAAATGACAAGAGAAAGCTCAGAAGGGCCCATTTCCTCATGCTGGTTGGGGAATGAAGAGCTGTAGGTCAGGATGGAGTGACCAGAGGGAGCCTTTTCACAACAGCCTCTCAGAAAGCCTTCTCCCACATGCAGCTGGGACTGCTACCTGCATGGAATAAGCACTGTTTTTCTCAGTAGGGAGCAGCATTTTGGGTGCAAATGAGTGATGGCCCAGAATGAGGCCTTGGGCCTACACAGTTGGACTGAAAAAAAGTCAAGACATTATTTCTCTGGACACAGAGGGACAAAACACATAATGCCTTTCTTTCCTTCATTCAGAGGATGGACCTGTGGCTTGTTCCGGGCCACGTTGAAAGATTTTCACTTTCTTGGCAGACTAGAAATCAAAAGGACACACTGGGGGCTTTGCTTAGATGTCTTTCTTTCCTCTTATCCCCCACAGGGCTTTCCAACCTGAAAGTGCTATGGGATTTCATAGTTTGACACAGAAATGCTTCTCATTAACAGACTTCACTGCCCCGGTGTTTTGGAGTTCAGAAGGTTTGGTGTACCTAGAGATCCATGTTTTCAACAGACATAGGATGGAGATACAAGTTGTGTTTTGAGATTGGCTGTTTATCTCGCATTTCATTTTGATCACACAGGTCTCAGGAGAGGTTGTTGCAGAGCTCAGTTGTTGTTCACGTGCCTTTTCTATGATTTCATCTTGGAGAGCATCTGCAATGCAACAAGGACCATGTCTCTCGGGCTGCAGAAGAAATGAAATACTTCAGTTCCCCCCCCCCAATTTAGTAGATGGAACACAGAAACAAGAGAAGGACTGCAGAGGTAGGTAAAAAATATCTTGGCTTGACTGGAATTTCTCCTATAGTTATTGAGTTATCCCAAACAAGTTCAGTTCAACTGAGTCTGAACAGTTTCTGTTGGTTTTTTGAACTCAAGTATCACCAAATTTCTATTAAGGTCTCAGTACACTAGTTTACAATTCACCGTCAGTGACTATGAGTCACAAGTAATGTCAAAGTTGGTTTTATTTTTCTCAGGTACAGCGTGTTACCTTCAGGAAATATTATTAAGCTCAGTTTAATCTAACTTATTATGAGAAATTGCAGCAATGCCTGAGAACTTGTAATACGCTATGTTATGTTAAAGTGCTTTTTCTGATTGGTTGGGGAGGTAGTGCAGTCATTTGTGGTGCGTTTATTTAATGTATGGAAAATGTTTTAATATTTACTTCTGTCTAAGAGAAAAAGAAAACACTCTGCTTGTTAAAATTTGATAGGATATTTTAGAGTTGGCCATCTGCATTCTCAAGGCGGAATTCTGAGGGAAGTTCAAAAGAATATTTATGACTGACATGACTTAAAGAGAGTGCTTCACTGTCTCTAATGCATGTGAGTTGTAAAAACATGAAACATATAAATGAAGAATGCAGAGATTCTTCTGAAATTGCATAGTAACAGCAACCCTTATTTTTATTAGAAGTATAACCTACAAGTGAAGGAGTGCCCACTTGAAATTGCCATGGGGGGCAGAAGCAGATAGAGGTGTGCCAAAGGGTAGAACAGAAGATCTGGAAAAAATTTGGAAAAGTAAAGGTAGAGTAGTCAAATAGAGGCAATGAGAATGAGGAAGGGAAGATTCCCCAAAACCCCAATTTGATGGCTGATACTGGGATCCTGCCCTCTGTGTCCTCCTTCTATAAACCATGAAGAAAAATGGAGTAGATGGTTACCAGAGAGGCCAATTCAGAAAGACTAAACCAGAAGCCTACCTGAACAGTAGTCTGAATCATTCTTTTGATCTACCTTATCTCTAGGGGCTCACCTAAAAGCGGGATCCATCTTACCAAATGGGATCATGTGAAAGCTAAACATTCTGTCTCAGACAGTCATTGAGGTTTCCTTTATGGTCAGTGGAAAAAGGAAACTGCCTTTGAAATCCTCCTGAAGGAGAACTTGTCTACCTAAGTTTGGGTACCAAACACAAAGGGTTACCTTTTCCTTTCTAAAGGCCTTCATTCACTTGTACAGGTCTTGCTTCCCTGACTAAACCAAGTCTCACCTTAAAGTACAGGTTATACTCTGTTGTACTGTAAAGTGTATGACCCAGAGCTGTTGATAACTGTCTGTAATAATTGCATATGAAACTGTTAATTTAAAGTAAAATCCTTCTGATGTCAACTATTATTCTAACAGAACGTGCACATTGCACAGACATCGTACCAGGTTAGTATCAAGTAGGTGGGAGGATGAAAAAACACACTTATGGGCTGCTGGACAGGTTGGGTGGGATTTGCCCTCACTGTTTATCAAGACATCTAAGATTTCAGCATCTGAAACACAGACATCTCACAAGTGATTGAGAAGCCTAAACACCGCTCTATGGATTTAAATATTATGGGCTATCCAGCGTATCCATGCAAGGCTCACAAATGCAACTCAAGATCCATAGGAGTGCACCCTGTCTTCCCTGCGTGGCACGTGGTGGCCAGGGTGCACACTGTCAGTCTTCTCAATGAGTGGTAGATGCCTTGCTTTAGGACTGGAGTTTACTCCCTGGATTTCATGTAAGCTACTACTAACCACAGAGAGTTATTTGGCTTACCTTAAGAAATGTACTATACTGTTTCATTGTTGTCACTGTGTCTTTATTGTTCCAAGATGAAATCCTCTGAAGAAGGGACCACTGGAAATAAAACTTCTGCAATTGTGTTTTTTATCCTGGGTTTTTCTCATCGCCCAGATATGAAAGTCATCTTCTTCATCCTATTTCTATGTATTTACATCATCACAGTGCTGGGAAACCTAATTATTCTTCTTGTAATTAACATGGACCCCGTCCTCCACACCCCCATGTACTTCTTCCTCAGGAACTTGTCATTTCTGGAGATCTGCTACACCTCTGTCACCTTGCCCAGAGTGCTGGTCAATCTACTCTCAAGTGATACATCCATCTCTTTTGCAGGCTGTGCTGCGCAGATGTATTTCTTTCTGTTCTTTGGGGCGACTGAGTGCTGCCTCTTAGCTGCTATGGCATATGACCGCTACCGAGCCATATGCAATCCGCTGCATTACATGGATATCATGAATAAGAAGGTATGCATGCAGCTGGCTGCTTTCTCATGGATATGTGGAAACCTTGTGGCCCTTGGGCACACTACATTTATCTTCTCTTTGCCCTTCTGTGGCTCTAATGTGATCAATCATTTCTTCTGTGAGATCCAGCCAGTGCTGATGCTGGTGTGTGGGGACACTTACTGGAATGAGCTACAGATCATTCTGGCTGCTGCCTTTGTCATCCTGATGCCTTTTCTGCTCATTTTGGTGTCCTATGGTCTCATCATTTCCTCCATCCTCAAAATCAGGTCTGTGAAAGGAAGGTATAAAGCATTCTCCACTTGTTTCTCACATCTCACTGTAGTGACATTATTCTATGGGACAGCAGTGTTCATCTATATACGTCCCAAATCCAGTTATTCCCTGGACGTGGACAAGGTGCTCTCTCTGTTCTATTCTGTGGTGACCCCTATATTGAACCCTGTTATCTACAGCCTTAGGAACAGGGAGGTTAAAGCAGCTCTCTCTAAAATGAAAATGAAGCTATTTCACCCCAGCTCCTAGGTCAATTCCCCTCAGTTGAAGAACCATCGCCAAATACCTGACCTCAGAAGAAGCACTGGCACATTGCCAGGAATATGTAGGAAAGATCAGTGACAGGACTTTAGGATAGGGAGGCATTCAGGTCACCTGAGTTCCAAAAGAGTAATTAAGTGTCTAAACAGGAGTATCTAGTAGCATTTGCATAGCCTCCAGTTGCCATTATAGAACATGTGTATCTCCATTAAGTTCCAATTACCAGTACCACATGAAGATCTTGGATACAGTAGGATGTCTCAGGTGAACCCAGGCACATACCTTCAGGCATAAGAATTACTCCCCAGATGTCTGTGAGATGCTAGATGGAAGATATGCTATCCAGAGGGACCTTGACAGGCTTGAGAAGTGGGCCCATGTGAATCTCACGAGGTTCAGAAAGGCCAAGTGCAAGATCCTACATTTGGATCAGGGCAACACCTAATATCAATGCAGACTAGGGGATTAATTGATTGAGCACAGCCCTGAGGAGGACTTGGGTGATCCTAGTGGGTGAAAAATTGAGTATGAGCTGGTGATTTGCATTTTCAGTCCAGAAAACTAACTGTACGCTGGGTTGCATAAACAGAAGGATGGCCACCAGGTCACAGGGGTTGATTCTACCCTTCTACTCCACTCTTGTGAGACCTCACCTCGAGTTCTTCATCCATGTCTGGGGTCCCCAGTTTAAGAAAGATGCACCTTTTTGAGTAGGTCCAGAGGAGGGTCACAAAAATGATCTGAGAACAGAAACACCGCTCCTATGAAGACAGACTGATAGACTTGTGGTTGTTCAGCCTGGAGAAGAGAAGACTCTGGGCTGACCTTATTGCAACCTTTCAGTACATAAAGGAGGCCTGTAAGAAAGATGGAGACAGACTGTTTATTAGGGCCTGTAGTGACAGAACAAAGGGCAATGATTTTCAAGTGACAGAGGGTAGGGTTAGATTGGTCATACAGAAGAAATGTTTTATGATGAGGGTGATGAGACACTAGAAGAGGTTGCCCAGAGAAGTTGTGGATGCCCCCTCCCTGGAAGTGTTCACAGTCAGGCTGGATGGGGCTTTGGGAACCCTGGTCTAGTGAAAGATGTCCCTGCAGGGACAACCCCCCTAGCAGGGGGGGTGTTGAACTAGATGATGTTTAAAGGTCCCTTCCAACCCAAACCATTCTGTGATTCTGTGATTCTATGATTCCATGAAACAAGTTAATCAATTGTGACTATTCAGAGGCATCTACTGCCACCTGAAATCACCTGAGACATTTCAGCCATCCACATGGGCTTGGAGACATGATGCAGGACATACAGAAGACGTATTGCCTTCTGCACTAGTGGCTGGGGAGCATGCAGGATGCCAGGGGTCCACTCCAATAGTGTAGACATCTGTTCCTAGCTACATGTGTTGAGCCATGGTCAACGGACTCTGTGAAGTGATACATGTGACCCAATGCATGTCTCTTCTTTATAAAAAAAATTAATCAGTCTCTGGACTTCAATCTACTCTCAGACATCCAGTGTCATTTGAAATGCCACAACTTTTGGAACTCCTGATTATAATTTAGGAGGTCATGGATATGCCATAGTGTCATCTATGGACTCTCATAGATGTCTGTGTAGTCTCTGGCAGACCCATGAGGAAGTCCTGGACATCCCTGGGCATCTCAAATAGCGCTAAACATGTATGTTCCAGTAAATGAATCAAGCTCCAAATCTTCTTTGACTCTAATGGGAGCTTAGACATCTAACTTGGAGATACCTATACAAACATGATTGGGAACAGTATCAAATCACACCTTTACATTGCAGGGACTTGCATGGAGATGAAATGATCTCCACCCATGTGACAGGGAGACTAAACCCTCCTTCAGCCCATCCTCTAACGTTGCAAGACAGCATTTCATACCACTAGACTGCATCTCACAAATCTCACTTTCTGGTGAGAGTTCCTCTATCAATGTGGTTCTTTTTCAGAAATGTTAAGTGACGTAACCATAAAGGGCATTGATCTTCACCAAAATTTGTACTAAGATAGCTACCATGACTTGTGTTTGCATAACATTTTAAAGAATGCTGTAAGGGAGGAAGAAATGAAAGGAGGAAAGAAAATATTCTCTTCCTGTTTTATGCAGCTAACAATTTTTATTACAGACATCAACAGAATTGTTTCAAAGTTCGTAAACAATTCTAAAGATATGCATCTGAATTGTGGCTTATTTACGTTTTCAGTGTCCTTTTAAGTCTTATTATAATAATGTTTATTCTTTAAAGTAGTTTTGCCTGAATTCTATTTTTTTTCCAAATAACTTTCTCAAATCACTAGAAGTGAAAAGTGTGAGAAACAAAAACTGATAAGTTTGGCTGACTTCCTGTTTGAAAAACTTGTTTGTCTGACTTCCTTTGAATATTGGCTGATACTACCACTTTTCTTCCTCTTTATGTTTTTGCTGTAACTATTTCAGAAGGACTATAAAGTCTTATTAAAAGCATAACATTTCTTCAAAACTTTATACTTCTTCAATCTATAGATTTTAGTCTTTACATAATATATAAAAATGAAATCATGGTATGTTAACTTGTAAATTTTCATTAAATAATTTGTTTTCTCTTTTGAAGCTAGATTATTACCTTTACAGAATCTAAATCTTTTCACATGTGTTTTGTTCAATAAGTTCCATAAGGATTTGTATAGACACACGCGTTTATGCAGACACACTTCTGTGTTTATACATATGAATATGTGTATGCCTCTATATCTCTCTCGCCTGCATGCAGGTGCCCCTGGCACAGCCCATGGTCAGCAGTTCCCAGAGACAAGACACAGGCTGACAGGATGCTCTCAGAGAGCAAGAAAAGACCTCCCTGGATGGCCAAAAGCATTGCGCTCTCACTTGTATTTACAGTGTTTCAACACAGGATGGGTTTTTGAGGACTCAACTGAAAAATAAAACGTGCAGGTACTGTTTCTGGTATGCACACCAACTTTTCACACTCCTCAAGGCTCAGGAGTTCAGCCTGGTTTACTTGAAAAAATGAGCAGAACATCACAATGAAACATAGACTCCTGAGAAACTAACTTCCCATAGTTATTTGAGTGGGTTTGGTTTGGTTTAGTTTGGTTTTGTGGAGTGTGTAAACATCTTCCCAAGAGGGCAGAGTCATAAGCAAGGCTCCTTCCAGCTGAGGGCATGAGAGACTCGTGTGTGCCTGAAGAGAGATCACAGGAACACAGACTTTTCAAGTAGTCCAGGGAAGGCAGGAGCAACTTACTTTCCAGGGCACATCCTCTAGACTTGCCTCCTGTTACTTTTTCCAGGTAATTCCCAGTGCAACCCATCCAGTGCATGCTAGCCCTTTCTCCTCTGAACTTACCCCTGTTCATGGAGACACAGTTTTCCAAGTTATCCTACCCTCACTGCATGGCATTTGGTGTTGCCATGCTTTTCTCAGGTCTTCAAATGTGTCACATAGCCAAGATGTCTCATGAACAAGGTCTTGAACTCCGAATGTTCACATTTAGGGGCTGACACTTTCCAGGATAGGTGGTCCAAGCACTGTGATGCACATCTGAACCACATGCAGAAGACAGCACTAAAGACTGCGGCATTGCAGGCCTTTAGGGGAAGAAATATAGCTGGAGGTTATATACCATGACAAGGAATGAATTTTGTCCTCAGTACAGAACAGCTGTCTCCAGTGTGACCAGGTCGATGACCTGCTCAGCTTGGTGGCTGAGCTCAAAGATGAGGTGCAAAGATTGAGGAGCATCAGGGAGTGTGAGAGCAAGATAGATTGGTGGAGTTGCACCCTGCTGTCCCTGAGGCCAAGCATGCTGACAGATGCTCCGCGAGTAGCAGAGGATCCCCCACCCTCTTGCCAACAAACAGAAGCTCCTGAGCAGAAAGGGGACCTCAAAAATGGAGGAGATTGGAAACAGATCCCTACTCAGGGGAAGAAGCGAATCCTCTCGTGGCCTCCCTCCCCCTCCTGGCTGCTCCTACACAACAGGTATGGGGCTCTGGAACTGGAGGGCCAGGCAAGTGAGGAGGTAGGTGAAGGTCCTCCTAGGCAGTCGCCCAGGGCAAGAAAGTCGGCCCCATGCCTTGTGACTGCCCCTGTTAGGAAAAAGGGGAGTGTAATTGTCATAGGCGATTTCTTTCTAAGGGGAACAGAGGGCCCCATATGCCAGCCGGACCCATCCCACAGGGAAGTTTGCTGCCTCCCTGGGGCCCACATCAGAGATGTTACCACAAAGCAGCCGAGACTGGTCCAACCCTTTGATTACTACCCACTGCTGGTCATGCAGATTGGCAGGGAAGAGATTGCCGAGAGGAGCCTAAAGGCAATAAAGAGGGACTTCAAGGCTCTGGGGCAACTGGTCGAAGGGTCACGAGCACAGATAGTGTTCTCTTCTGTCCCGTCAGTGGCAGGACAGTACGCTGAGAGGAACAGGAAAATGGAAGGATCAACACATGGCTCAGAGGCTGGTGTTGCGGGGGAAGTTTTGGGTTTCTTGATCATGGAGAGGTCTACACGGCACCGGGTCTGCTGGCAGATGATGGAGTTCAGCTGTCTCCGAAGGGGAGGAGGTTTCTTGCCCATGAGCTGGCAGGCTTTATTGAGAGGGCTTTAAACTAGCGTTGAAGGGGG
>VWZZ01002137.1:34853-68690 GCA_013399095.1 Psophia crepitans | reverse complement strand
TCCCACAACACTCTCGGGTGGATTGCATCCGGCCTCATGGACTTGTGCGAGTCCAGGTGAAGTAGCAGGTCGTAAACTGCTTCCTCCTGGAATATAGGGGGTATATCCCGCTCTTCCATGTCTTCCAGCACCAGGGGGCAAGTGCCTTAGTTTGTTTTGCATGGAATGACAGGTTAGAGGAAGAATGAACTTGTTGAAGGACTAGAAGCAAAGACTAGCAATATTGACAAGGTGTCAGTCTGGATCAGAATAAGGCAAAAGCATATTCCAGTTGGGTGCAAGAAATGCTGCTCAATTGTTTGGAATCTTCCATAACTAGATGATAGAACAAACAGCATGTTACAGGTTATATTAGAATAGAAAGCATTTCAATCACTAATGAAATGGAGGGAGAAGGAATCAAAAAGGTTGAGAAACAGAAAAATTAGGTCGGGTTTTAAATATGTAGACTGATGTCTGTGAGGCAAATAATTAAAAACATAGAATATTCTAAAATGTGTAGAGTTTAAAATATTCTAATTTCTTCCTTAAAATCAAAATAGATATCTGCCTGAAGATCAAAATAGATATCTGCTTGCAATGCAATATTGCTATATAACACACTGTAATTGTGGGAAGTGATTGTCTTGTAACAAGTCAAGGAGCTAAAATCTTCTGTTTATCACAGTGGCAAACATCAGCTACTACACTGCATATATATCCAAGCAGTTCTACAAAAGAAAGATTTCTATGAAGGATTTTTGAGAAGAGAAAAGAAAAGGAGGTGATTTGGATGCTTCTATTAGGTGAAAAGCTGTTGAGAGCAGAATACTATGAATGTGTTTTATAAACCCTCCCTTATCTTTGTAACTGGAAGACATGAGGACACACCAGGAGACATGAGAATCTATATTTCAGGTAGGGCTACACAGTTAGATGTGCTTCAAATAAGAACCCTTCTTTCTTTATCAGACCTTTGACAAACACAAAATTAAACCTGCACTCCACAGGTATTGACATTTTTAGTTCCAGAACAATATTTCTTAAGTATATACTACATCTAATATGAGACAATTTATCAGTGACCTTTTTCCTTTTCACTGTCTTTCCAAAACCCCAAAATTTTATGCTATTTTTTATAGAAACACATAGGAGAATTTGAGAGAACAATCTTCACCAAGTCTTAAGGTCAGGAGGCTAAGGAGGAGATCTTATTATTGTCTTCAACCAGCTAATGATAAAGACAGAGCATCTTCCTGAAGATGCATTATGAAAAAGATCAGAGGGAAGAGACATTTGTTGCAACAAGGCGAATTCTGATTAGATGTTAAAAAAGAATCTTCTAAGAGCAAGGGTAGTCAAAAACTAGAACAGGTTCTTCCACAAAGGCTGTGAGACCTCTTCCTTGAGGATATTCAGAACTTGACTGGTAAAGACCTTGAGCAATGTGATCTAACCTTTACCTGACTTTAGCATAGGCCCTGCTTTGAACAGGACCTCTAGAGAAGTACCTTCTATCCTAAGTTATTCTGTGGTTCTGACAAGCATCTGGAGGAGAAACCCACACACCTGATACCCTTCATAAGCCAACAGTGTTCACAGGGTGGAAGTGAGTGATGTATCTGGGAGAAAACGTGGCACCAGTTTAGCAAACAAGTACATCAATCACTGCACCTCATTGCCAGACTCTGCATTTGCCATAGCTTTTTCATGTATTCAGAGTAGGATTCTGTCTTTTTGCCATAGTGATAGCAACAGGATTTGAAAAGTGATAATCAAAAGCTAAACTATCTCCACAGGGAAAGAGGAATACTCCTCTTGCTGTCTGTCTTCAGGCTTATTTTTCTTATTTTTTATAAGAGTCTCTTAACTTAGAAAAAAAAAGTTTCTTTGACAAAGGTATGGTCGATTTTCTCACTGAAGACTTCCGACAACCACTTACAGCTTGCTTAAGAATATTCATGTCTTACACTTCCTTTTTTCTTCTACTGATAACCTTTTGATTTGCAGAGACTCAGCTGCAATAAGGACTTATTAATAAGAAGACTGCACATCTGAGATATTTTTGCTGATTTGAAGCAGCTTATGGCAGTAGCAATAGCAAATTTTACTCACATGTCATAAGTCTAATATACAATCATAAAATTAGCCTCTCCTGCCAAATAGCAAGGGTTCTGCCTGGTATCAAGTTGAATTTAGCACAATACTAAAAAGTGTTTGCAGACAAATCTTCTAAAAACCACATGGTTATGGATATATTAAAATAACAGCAAGTGCACTATACAAAAGTGGATTTAACAAAGAGCAAGAAAAAGCTCACAACTCCTTCAGTCACCACATTCAAGGACAATTTATACCACTCACACTTACAAATACAAATGCCCATATTAAAATAAGAGCAAGGTTGATTCACAAGCCCATGAGGATATTTGTGTTATACTGGAAGTGAACTACAGGGATCGCATGGGCTTAAAGCAGTAAATAAAGTGATTTCTGTGCCATTTTTCTGACACTGTAGAGGTTTTAGTTTTGTTCATTTTATCTTGTGCAGCTATAGCAGCTAAATCCCTGGCTGATCCCACCACCACAGCAGGTACATAGACAGGAATTTCTCAATGGTTCCCTGCCTAACGCAGCCTCCCACTCCCCTCTTCCATGTCTTCCAGCTTGGTGCAGGATTGGGGCTTGGAAACCCCAGGCATAAGAGCTTGTGATCACGGGAAAGGGACAGGAAAATGTGCTGTCGCTCCTCTGCTGCTGGAAACCTCTGGATATTAAAGATGATGGAAAATGGAAGCCAGGGTCAGGCATTTTGTGCCACACTTTCTGACATGGCATCGTGTACCCACACATCCCTGGCCAACCATCTCGGCAGTCTCAGTTGTACCTTGTAACTACACTGTGACAGCCATAGACAAGGGAGGAAGACAGACACAAGGCATGTCTTTTTTTTCCACATGGCAGACACCTCAGCACAAGCTACAGAAGCAGCAGAAGCAATCAAGAGCTGAAGAGGAAGGAGGTTGCAAAGTGAAAGAAACCAGGAGCGTGGAAAGCTTAGGAAGTGGAACAGCAGAGTGACATGATTACTAGAAGAAGATGACTGCTACATCAGAGAGAGGCACTGGGTCAGAGAGGCTGTGGGATGGACAGACAGACCAAGTCTGTGGTGCCCACCACAAGGAAGAAGCAAGTTTTGATGGCAGCTGTTGATGATGGCTAAGTGCATCAGACCTCAAGAGTTGCTATTCAAGCAATGATCTGCTGGCTGCTCTGAGAAAGGAGAAACTAAAGCAGCACCAAAGGCACAGCAATGTGGAAGAACAAGCCTGGCTTTTGTTAGAGTATTGTGAAGCATTCACCATCTGACATAACTGTACTCTGGATGAGTAGCTTGGTATGTTTCTTCCTATCCAACCGGGACACTACTGGCCACTCTTACCACTACCCGTGAAAACTAAAAAAAAAAAAAAGAATCTATCATAACAAAAAAAGGATAAGATGAAAAACTGAAAAAAGATTATGCTAAAAGCCTTCATTGGCTGGATTCACAGATTTGCTGACATTTCTCTACCTCCTGAACGTACTTGATGCACTGTGGGCTCAGAGCAGCCAGAGACCTGTGGTCTCTGCACAGAAAAATAGTACATTGGCAGGAATCTGTAAAAAATGGTATTTTATCTCTTTCGACACACCTAAAATACCAGTGAGAAGCTCCAGAAATCCTGTAGGCAGCACATGGATGAAAGAAAGGAGAGCCGAGTTATGCTGTAAATTTTGTAAGACTACTTCTTCCTGCGTTATAAAACAGGGCTGTCCCTAGGCCACATCGCCACATTAATTGGCTCACTGACTCTGAATCGGGGAGTCGCAACCATTTTCTTGGCCCTGTTTTTTCTCTTCACTGCTCCCCACACGCTGCTGCATCTGCATGCAGCTGGGACGGGGTGGGAACGGCAGCCTCCAGTTAATAGAGGAGAAAACAAGGGGCCTGCTCGGTTCCCATAGAAATCAGTAGAGTAATGACACTGACTCCAATGGACCCTTAATTATCAGGAAAAGAAGGCTTTTGGAGAGATAATTACTACTACAGGTCTCCAAGTGTTATTTAATTACCCATAATGGTAGCCACTACGCACCGTTTCATTTTTCCATCCTACTGTATATATCAAATACTTCACAGAACTGCGAGCACAGGAACAGAACACAAACAAGTGTAAGGAGGTCTAATTAGTGAGCTGATGTCTCAATCACTCAGTAGGTTGATCGTTACCAGACTCGGTAATTTCCCGGGTTATTCTATTGTTTTTGCAAAAAGAAGAAAAAGGACACAGTGTCATCAAAACAAGAGACTGATTCTGCCACACTTACTCCTGCTGAATAATATCACAAGCTCTTCATGCAAGCCAACGGAGAAAAGGGATTTGACATTTCTTACAAGCAGCAGGGGCTTCAGTAAAACACATGCCTAGTGAAATATAGCAGTGTGAGCAGAGGTGGAAGAATAAATCCAGCGTTAATCTAAATCATGCTTAATGACCTGTTTTTCACGTGACAGCAGTGATCTCACTGTCCACCTAGACACGTGCTATGCAAATTCAGAGGAACAGTGTGAGAACACCACGGCTTGATTGCATCCTGTCCTGATACTTGACACGCACAAAAGTATCGCCCTATCTCTCTGAAGTGGTGGCATGACAAAGCACAATTTATATGATCATTTCAACTGCTGCAAGTCCAGTTTGACTTTGTGAGTGAAACAATGGCCTCTTTCACAACATTTTTACATCCTACTTAAGGAAAAAAAATGTTTCTCAAGCTCAAAATATTATAAGTCTGGAGAAAACTGGACCCTCGAACTAAAGTGTTTCTTCTTCCCAACCAATTTCCTAATTCAGTCTTATTCACCAGTTCAGAAGAATCCTGCATACCCTGCTTTCAAACTGAAGATAATTTCCTCAGCACTGCAAACAGAGCATTCAGAAGTCTCATTACAAAGAGGCTCTCTGAGCAGCAGAGCCCGTAGCCTCACACAGAATCTCAATTCCTTTTTTAATCTGCACAAATAACTGAAAACCTTTCAGGCAACAACTTTCAGATTTTTTTCTCCTTACGTATTCCCTCAGCTGGAAATGTTCATCTCAAAACTCATATGTTTCTTCTAGAGGATTTTTTTAGGGGGTGGGAGCTTCTGAAATAACACCATCTTTTTACCAATTAATGTTGAAAATTATTTTCCCAAAAAGCCTCTTTTTAGATTTCTTGCTGTTGTCAGTTTCATCATAAAAATATTCAGATTTTAATCTCCAACCATGTCTTCTTTTTAAGGTGATCTTTCAGGTTATATCACTAACCTTTTCAATAGATTAGGGAATCAGAGGTAGGAAAATATAGGTACTGAGTCTCTCCCTTATTTTCTGACATTCTGACAGTAGATAAATTCAGATTGCTTCTTTTCCTTTCAGGGATGTTTGGGATACTTGGAAATACTTCCAGGTTTCAAAGATTAGACTGTATAAAACGCAAAACCTTTCTGATTCCCCTTTGAAACCAACTTGAGTCTACTTTGGTGCGTACAGAGCTCAACCCCTGAGAAAATACAAGAAGACAGGAGGATGAGAGGCCATACTGTTTATGAGGAAATCCCAGTCAAACTGTTCAGTTTGTCAAAGACACCTTTATCACTGCCACCACGTTTATATCTCTGCTGTTATAACAACAGTGCCACTCAATGCATCTGTGCAGGGCCACTTGGTGGTGAGGTTAGGCTGGGGGTGTGTGACTCCATAACATTCCTGAACTCCTCAAGTCCCCACAACATTAGGTTATAAGAAATAGGGACAAAATTACAGCAAGTAAAGTAGGGATCCTAGTCCAGCGCTCAATAAAGACTCAGTAGTCAACACTTCTAAAAGGCACTGAGTCAGCAAAGCCAGATTGTATTCTGCCTGACACGGAGCAGGAATTTAGCCCTTTTCTGTTCCTTTTACTAACAGTTCTGGCTGTTGCAGAGCATTCATCCATGGACTGAGTTGTGTATTTACAAATCACTCAGAGGCTGCCTCAGCTCCTGACAGCCCAAAGTCTAGGACAACACAAGGGTAAAGACCAAGTCTTTTTCACTGATGAAAATGTAAATGCACTCCACTTACTACAGTTCAACTGCTCGGCACCAAACAGCCTGAGTGTAAAATATAGGCTGTCCACAGTATTGTGGTGGGCTGGCCATGACCGGAGGCCAGGTGTCCCCAAAGCCGCTCTGTCACTGCCCTCCTCAGATAGACAGGGGAGAGAAAATATGACGAAAGGCTCCTGGGTCGAGATAAGGGCAGGGAGAGATCCCTCACCAGTTACCGGCACAGGCAAAACAGACTCGACTGGGGGAAATTAATTTAATTTATTCCCAATCAAATCAGAGTAGGATAATGAGAAATAAAAACAAATCTTAAAACACCTCCCTCCATTTCTTCTTTCTTCCCAGGCTTAACTTGGCTCCTGATTTCTCTCCCTGCAGCACAGGGGGACGGGAAATGGGGGTTGTGGTCAGTTCATCATACGGTGTCTCTGCCACTCCTTCCTCCTCAGGGGACAAACTCCTCACACTCTGCCCTTGCTCCAGCATGGGGTCCCTCCCACAGGAGACAGTCCTCCACCAACTTCTCCAACATGAGTCCTACCCACGGGTTGCAGATCTTCATGATCTGCTCCAGCTTGGGTCCCTTCCATAGGGTGCAGACCTTCAGGAGCAGACTGCTCCAGCGTGCATCTCCCATGGGGTCGCAAGTCCTGCCAGCAAACCTGCTCTGGCATGGGCTTCTCTCTCCACAGGGCCTCACATCCTGCCAGGAGCTTGCTCCAGTGCGGTCTTCCCACGGGATCACAGCCTCCTTCAGCTGTCTCCACCTGCTCCAGTGTGGGATCCTCCGTGGGCTGCAGGTGAAATCTCTGCTCCACCATCATCCTCCATGGGCTGCAGGGTGACAGCTTGCCTCACTATGGTCTTATCCATGGGCTGCAAGGGAATGACTGCTCCGGTGCCTGCAGGGGAATCACCTCCTCCTTCACTGACATTGGTGTCTGCACGGCTGTTCCTCTCACACCTCTCTCTGGCTGCTCTTCTGCAGCAGGGTTTTTTCCCCCTTCTCATGGGCTCATGGGCTCAGCCTTGGCCAGTGGCGAGTCTGTCTTGGAGCTGGCTGGCACTGGATCTACCTACCATGGCACCCTGCTACCAAACCCTTGCAATGCAAACCCAGTACGGGGATGAACCCGCCCCATCAATGTGGAGCTTCTCTCTTTACAGGAGATTTTTTAAAAAGCGTAATAGCTGTCAAATTACAACTTCTGTCTCTGTTTCCAAAGTGCTGACAAAACTAGCCCAAAAATTACCTACCCTAAGCACAGCTCAGCTCCTGCTATCATACACCAGGACTGACACCTTACCACAAGTCAAGACACTATAGGGCAGCCAGTTTTCCAGAGTACCAGCTGGAAACATTATTGGGAAAGTCTACACTAATTAAAAGACCTGGTTTTTTGACCTTTCTCCAGTAGAAGTCTGTTCTTCCCACTGACGTTTCATGGGAATGGATGGAGTCCCACCTGATAGTCAGGGGCCCGACAACACTCTTTTCAGGGGTTCACAAGCATGGTTTTTGCACCAGTTTCCTGGGCAGGGTCAGCAGTTCCACGGTTATTTGATGATAGAGCTGATAAAGTTGCAAAAAGATCTTACAATATTGCCTGAGTTAATTTGTATGTGCAAAGGTTTGAGAACACACTTGGCATTCAGATGGATGGAGAGGCTTCTGCAGCGTCAGTCCAGCACAAAATCCACCTGTTTTTAACACAGCTAAGGCTACTGGCAGAAAGGTATGGGGGCTTGAAAAAAAAAGTCAAAGGTAATAGGTACTTACAGAGCTGCTGAGTGTTCACTGACTTCTACAATGAGGCACCATTAGTTCCTGTCTTGCAATGATAATTTCAAGCAGAAACACACAAACCCCACACCCTCCATGAGCCTAAAAACCTGTGCTAACATCTGGATATATAAGGCAATGGCTCATAGATCTAAAGAAAATTATTTTTCCTTATCTCTGCATACGTTTCTTACTGGGCCGCATGGATCAGAGGAATATCTGATCAGAGGAATATCTAATGGGAATGGTGATTGAAAGAAAGCTGGAGAGTTTTCTCTTGAAAGAAAAACAGCATTCTGCATTTTGGAACTGGGTACTTCAAGTATTAATACCGTTATTTACACATACTGAAGAGATGAGTTTCTCGATACGTCAGAAAAACTGATTTGCACAACTTTATGTACCTTGAATTCCCAAATACATTGCAGAAGTACACGTTTATACATTCTTCTTAATTAAGTAAATGGCTAAAGATATCTCACTTTTAAGGGAAAAAAAAGGTAGACCTTTTATTTCATCAAGTAAAAATTCCTGTTCCAGTGGTCTCTGTTTAGCCAAGGTTTTCATAACTCTATCTGAATGCTGGGTAGATTAACTGGTTTAATTAAGGTTTTAAAGCGACGAGTTCTGACAAAATAACTTTCTTCTTTCTGTGGGATTCATTCCTACTTCCTGACCTGGAAAATCTTGTTGAATTCTCAGATTTCATACATGTTTAGCCTTACTGTTTCTATAGAGTTTTAACCTGGCACCCAATCTGATGCCTTGTAGGTCTTGCATTGGAAAAGACAATAATACAAATCTGTATCACTGGTAACACCAACGTTGTTTGAAATGTAATTTCACCGCAGCTGAAAGCTTAATATCATACAAAGTTTGCTTTCCTGTGATGGAGAAGAAATATTAAAGTATTAATTAAAGAAATGGGCATAATTTTTTCCATCCATGAGGCCAAAACATTGGAAGTCTGCCTCCCCAAACTCCTCATGCTCTGCATAAGTTAAGCTGTGTCTACAAGAGTCAGCACAGCTGTGGGTATAAACAGGGTAAGTGCCATTCAGACAGAGACAAAAGAATATAATGAATTTTTGATTTTGCTTTATTAACTTCTCAGGGAACAGTGGGTTTTAGCCTTGCCAAATTCCAGATGCAAAGTTGTTCTGAGGTCTCTGGTGCAGTTCTCTATGCTGCAGCACGGGCAGAGATTCAAGATGAGGCCAGAAGATACCAAGGCCATGGTTTTTGCCGAATGCCCGAACAGCTGTACGCCACTAGCTGCTTAAAAGCATTTGAAGATTGCTGACCTCTTCATAGAGATGGTTCTTCCTTCATATAGGAGGAGACCTTCTAACCATGTTACTGGTTATTACATTTTGAAAAAAATGTTCTATTTACTTTTACTTTGACTGAAGGTCTCTGCTATCTGATATACATGGTTTATGTCTAGCTGATACCATAACATTATTAAACTTCCCTGGTAAAACTCACTGCTGGTGTGGATGTGCTACACCAGTTTTGTTGCTCTCTGAGAAAATTATACACATTTTTCTACATATTATGCAAAACAAATGTATATGCTTTTTTCTATCAATTTTCAATGAAAATCAAGTCTACATTTTCTGATATGTTTCTCTCATCTGCAAAGCAGTGGAATTTTCAGGATATCAGTGATGGAAAATTTTTTATAACAGTGAGATTTTGACAGCTCACCCCTTAGCAACAGTCCCTGCCTCCCTAAAAAGACACTTTCCTGTTTAAAGGTACTAGTATTTACACTTTGTAAAGTATCATGTATACTGACCTGAGGGAGCTGACTGATACTCCAAACCACAGGTATTGCACTTCAGGCCCAGAAAGTTTTGAGAAAGGCAAGGAAATTCTTCCTGTCTGGCTATGGAGAGAGAGAATTCACACACGAGGGATTACAAACTGATGTTTTCAAGAAAAAACAGCGCAATCCAACCCAGATAACTATCAAATGCAGGAACCCTCCACCTACTTTGGGAACAGATCTCCCCAGAGAACCATCATCATAGAAGCACTTTAATGCTGTTTTAATGGATTCATGTATTTTTTGCATTAATACATTCCAAAAGTAATTTGAATGACTATTCCAGTTCCTTGTGCCCTTGGTGGATCTGTTTGACATCTAAAATTCAGTGTCTGTTGAGGATGCACAATCTATTACATAATGAATATGAAAGGTAATAATGCACAAACATATCCCTATAGTGTCTTTATCCTCAAAAGGGAGATTGAGATCAATGTAAGGCAAAGTGGAAATTGTTTGTCAAATACTAAGTGTGAAAAAGCTTCCTCTTCTTCTTTAAATAATTTGCCAATAGATGAGAGAATTCTTGGGAGACGTGTTCTGTATTTACAGCAATCATTTGGGACTTTTTTTAGATCAAAACAAATTGATCGGGACTAATTGGACTGATACTGGAAAGCATGAAAATATCCTTTCCTTGCTTGATTTCCACACTGCTCCACTGAGTGAAAGCATTAACACAACACAGGCAGGGAACACAAAAAAGATTAGTAATGTTCTGCCAGAGTTTTCATCCACAAAGAACCCCGTATGTTTTAAGTCTGATTCATCTTTCATTTTAGATCAAGAAAATTTAACTAGGCAAAAAAGTAACAAGAGTAAACCACTAATAACCACTAACTGCTATTCTCGTTAGCCTCTTTGCACAGTCCTATCACCTGTCATTGTAGCTTTGCAAATCTCAGTACTGCAAGATCCTTCAACAGGTCTTCACAGGCAGCAATAATTTTCATTATGTTCAATAACTCCATACTGTCATCAGATTTTGTCACTGCTTCAGTCATGGCTTTTTCCTGATCATTTATAAAAATGTTGAGAAGAACAGATCAGAGTAGGACCTCATGCTCAACCTTTCTTTCTGCTCCGAAAACCATCATTTATTTATTTTTGTTGTTTTCTGGCTTTTAAGCAGTTACTCATTCATGAGAGCACCTTCCTCTTTCATTCTCTGATTATTTTATTTCTTTAAGAGCCTCTACTGACAGACCTTGCCAAAACTTTTTCAGAATTCATGTACGTTAGATAAACCAAACTGTCTTTTTTTGCACCTCTTGAGCCTGTCAAAACTCGAAAGATTTTGTAAGGTATTACTTTCTTCTACAAAATTCTAATAGACTCCTCATCATTATATTAAAATTTATTTGTGCATCCATTGATTTTCTTCTTTGTTATTATTTTTACCAATCTGACAGATAGCTTCCTTTGTAATGTGTAGTACTCTAGAACATAGACTCATTTTAAACAAATCACTACTGGTTTTGTGTCTTCATATTTGTCTGGTACTGAAGTTTTTTTAACTAGAGGTAATATACTGCTATCCATTGCAATCCAGCAATTCTCTGTCTGAACTCTTTTCAAACCCCAGAGTAGACATCATCTTATGCAAGTAAAGTCTAAAATATATTCCATTGATGCCTTAGTTTAAAGAGAGTTCTTCAAACTCCTGTCCCACTAAAGATTAAAATCAATTTAGGAATATTACTAACTTTTTGTATAACAAACACTGATGCAGAGAATTAATTTTTTTTTTTTGCTCTGGCCTTGTTGTCCTTGAGTAATCCTTCTATGCTTACGCCAGCTATCAGCGCCGTGGACTCTCTGGCAGGCTTCCTGCTTCCGATGTGTTTTTGAAAGTCTTCTTTTTATGGCTATTTTAAATGCTTTAGCAACTTTCTCATCAAAATCTTTTTTGGCTCACCTTGCTATGAATTAACTTTTAATTTCCCCAAGTTTATGTGTACTTCTACTTTCCACATTTCAAGAGACTTTTAAAGATGTCTTCTTACTTTCAAGACCTTCCTTCTTTCTCTTCTTTTATCATGGCCTTTTTTCTTTTTGAAGAATCAATTGAAGTTCTTTCTGATTTATGATACACTTGCTCTGAACCTAAAACATTGATTTGCAATGCACATTAACTCTGACACAAAAAAAAAAAAAATTAGCCTGAGCCTTTAAATAGTCTGAATAGCTGTCTGAAATATTTTTATGCTTTTAGCCACTTATTAGTTAATTATCTTCTCACTTCTGGACAGCTTTACTATCGTGCCAGTTTTGGTGGGGTTTTTTTCACTTACCAGGATACTGAATCTGGCTACACTCTTATAAGGGGCTGATAATTATGTCTTAACCCAGTCTCTGTACATTTTCCAAGATTGAATCCAGAGTCGCTTTTCTACGGGCAGGATAAAGTGGTCTAAGGATGTTTGGATACTTAACCAGTGCATCATGGTGATATAACTGAATCTAAAATGAACCAGGGAAGTTACAAAAATTTGATATTATTCATGTGTTTTCTTCTTTGCCTCAGTCTACTGACAAAGTCTCCCAGGCATATGGGGCAAGATTTCATATCCTTTCTGGGAAATCAGCACATCTGGGTGCCTCTCTGAAGTGCTGCAGACTACTGCCCACAGCATGTGGAACTGAAGAAGGAAACGGACATCTGTGTTCGCTTGCAGAACTGCAGTCTTATCAGCATGTGGTGGGAGAGCTTACACAACGGGAGTCCTTCAAATTACTGGAAGAAACCTCATGTTCGCAGATCATGATATCTGCTGAAGGGACAATATGGTGTGGCACAAACAATCAAAAAAAAATCTGGAGTGCATTGATGACAACATTCCAACACAGGTGATCAAGAAGCCGCAAACATACATACTCTAGTGGACCTCAGACTTAGAAACAAGAGCAAGCCAGTCAGGGATGTGAAGGTCAGGAGGAGCTTTGGCTACAGTGACCATAAAATGGCAGAGTTTAGGATTCTTATAGGAGGAAACAAGGTAAAAAGTAGGATCACAACCCTGTTCAGAGATGTGCTTGGAAGAATCCCAGGGGATACAGCCCTGGAGGGAAGAGGGTGCCTGAAGAGTCGGTTGATTCTCAAGGATCACCTCCAAGCTCAAGGATGGTCCATCCCAACAAGCAGAATATCAAGCAAAGGTGGCAGGAGGCCTGCATGGATGAGGAAGGGGCTCCTGACTAAACTCAAACATAAACGGGATATGCACAGGAGATAGAAAGAGTGACAGGTGAGCCAGGAGAACTTACCCTTGGTAGAGGAGCATCAGGTTAAGGAACATTGGATGTGTACAAGTCAATGGAACCTTATGGGATACACCCATGAGTGGTAAGGGTGCTGCTCAGTTTCATTTCAAGGCCATGCTCAATTATCTTTGAAAGGTGGAACAGGTTGCCCTGACAGGCTTTGCCATCTCCATCCTTGGTGGTTTTAAAGACTCAACTGGACAAAGCCCTGAGCAATTTTGTCTGACCCTAGAGGTTGCCCTACTTTGGGATACAGACCTTCTGAAGTCCTGTCCCACCTGGATGACTCCATGGTAGGCAATATCTCATGGTCGCTGGTTCTCCACAGTCGCTGGCACTACTGGTTACATTCACATGGCTGTCACATTCTGCTCTGCCCATTTAGGTGTGGAATTTCCACCCACAGGAATCTCATGGTACAACCTGTTACATCATCTTATTTCACTTACATTGTCTGATGCTTTCTGTAATAGCCTCTTTCCCAGTTGAATCATCTACTCTGTCGTTCCTATAGAATTTTGCACTGTTATTTGTGTTCTTCCAAAATTCTGCCTTCTACCTACTTTCTAAGATGCCTACAAAGTCATTTTTATAATCCATGCGTCTTATTTCACCCATTTTAACTTTCAGATTTACAGTCCAAGTCTGTCACTTCAAAAACAAAAACAAACAAACCAACCACAAACAAAAAACCAAACAAACAAACCACAAAAAATCCCCCGCCATGTTTAGGGTCTAAAATTGGTCTGTGTATTTCAAAAGCATCAAATACCTCACAGTTGTGCATGGGAGCTGCTGACTGTGCTAATGAAAACAAATTCTTCAGGCACTTAACTATGGACTTTAAGCATTCATGTTTGGCAGAACAGAGAAAATCAAACAAAAAAATGAACAGAGCTTTTGTGCACATTGTTTTGCAGAGAAGCAAGCTAAGCTGCAAACTCGACACACCATGGGCGGTAAGGAGATGGACTTTATAAAATACATGACTCAAAACTAGCTTCTACAAGCCTCAGTTATAAGAGTTTATGAAGCCTTGCTGAGTTTCTAGCTTTAAAAAATGGATGTGCAGCATGGCCAAAACTAAGTTTGCTCATCTAGAAATGGAAAGATTAGTAGGTAGTCGATAAATACATGGCTTTTAAATATTTCTATAAAGGAAAAGGTTCAATTTTTTCACCTTGAAAACACATGAACCATTGTAGCTTTTGTTTACATTTTAATATATATTTCTATAATATATATTGTTTACAGCAGTACTTTTTCATATAAAACTGGACTCTGTTAGCACAAACATAATATTGCAAGACAATTACAAAAAAGAAAATATTTTAATGGCAACTTAGGAGTAGCACAATACACAGTGTCTATAGGTAAAGTTTGAGTGTATGGGCTCCAGAGTAATGTGATTATAAGACTGATCAATATATTGTTCCAATAACTAATCAAATCAGATATCCCTTTCTGTGGCTGGCATAAATCAAACATAATTATTTTGACCAAGACTTTTTTTGTTGATGTTGCATGAATTCCTTATAGCACACCATTGTGTTGCCTGATAAATATTTAGTGTGGAAATTCCATCCTGCTGTGATTTTTTTCTTTGCTTTTGTCTTTGCTTATTCGTTCTCACACACTGAGTGGAAGAATGCAGACTCATAGGAGCTAATGAGGCAATTTGTAAACCTATCAGCAAAAGACATCAGAATTAATCTAGTGGTGGTCTGGTGAAAGGGAAGATGAGGATTACCGGAGTCTCATTTCACCACTGCAGTAAAATCCTTACTTCTATATTAAGCAAAGCTTTTACTTGCATAGGCAAATCTCAGAGCTTGACGTTCCTGCTCTGCAGAAATACATGACTGCCATCCCACGTGCATCCAATAGAAGGCCTGAAGTAACACCTGAATTCGCTCTTCCCCTAAATCCCACATGGAACTTCCACATTTGTGCTGCACACTTCCCTCTTTGTGCTTCCTTCCCAATAGTGCTATACAGGGTACAAACTCTGCAACAGATGTGATATTCCATCTCCAGCACTCCTATTCTTTGCATGAATGTCTGTTTGGGGCCTCCCTGAAGAAGTCTTCTCAAGGATGAAATTGTGTCAAAACCCCTAAAAGCTGTTTGTTGTCATATTAGCAACAATAGCATGTTCTTGAGAATCTATTAAGTGACAAAGCAGGACTTTATTACTAACGTTTTGTGTATTTTATTTTCGTAAGAGGAACTGAGGAGAGCAGTCCACCATGCAACTTTGTTAGTTTTATTCTGCAGAGAAGTAAGAGGGATCTTCTACATCTGGTGTTATTCTTTGTTTTTCATGGGGGAACAAGAAGTCTTGCTGGCTTTATTGTTGCTCTATTTTTCTTACATTCTCAGGAGAGACATCCAGGTAGAAGGCTATGAAAATGTATGGAAGCTGAAAGGCAAAGAAAGGCAAGGGATATGGTTTTATAATGACCCATGAGGACAGCTTCCCAATGGGAAAACAATCTTGGGAGGGGAGACTAGTATATGAAATCTAAAATTAATGGGATTCTTGGGTAATTCTTGTCTTACTTGTATTATGATCTTCCAGGTAATTCACGAGCTATTCTGAATAAGACTGATCTGTTTCACTGTTCTATTACTTGGCATACTCTAACAATATCTGGTTACATGGTTCCACACTGCTGCTGATCCCCACTGGCTACCTGATGGTCATGCGCGGTGCTGAGCAAAGGGCCATTGGGATAGCAGTAACTTTTTGCCTTGCAGTGCCCAAGCAGAAGTAAGTTCTGTTTGAACTTTCTTGACACGGACGCTCAGATCCTTTGTGTTTCATGGTATAACCACTATCTCTTATAAGATAACTTCACCAGAGACAGCTGAGACTTCAGGAATTCTTACAGGTTTGCATTACACACATACTGTATACCTGAGTTGACTGGCTTATTGACAGCTCTGAGAAGAATGTTTAAACCCCCTCATCCCATGCCATATTCTTATTTTCTCAGTTCCTTGAAGACTGCCATAATAATGATGAAAAAAATATTCATTGTTATTATTTAATGAGAATCTTCACACCTGTTTTCTACTTTAGAGAGGAGAAAGCTGAAGAGTTCATCTCTTGCCCTGTAAAGAATAAGTACATGGGTTATGACTGAAGCAATGAGTTTGTCAAGGATAAATCTTGTCAAGCACATCGAATATACTATCTCAGGACAAGGTTTTGCAGGGTAAAGTAAGCAGTGGTTACCATATAAGTTAAATTTAGTAAGATTTTAAGGGCACAATCCAGAGGAAAGCAGCAAAAGCCTTCAGAAGTCTAGAAAATACGACCTTCAAAACCTGAAAAAACTCGGGTTTCTTGTCACCAGGAAGACATTGTTGAACAAGGTGTATGAGAAAAATATAAAAGTATATGAAAAGCTGGTTCAAAGAAGAAGGAAATAAACTGCTTCCCAAATACCTATCAGTAAGACAAGACACATATTAAACTGATGCATAGAAGAGTCCAGGCAGACATGAGGAAAAATGAGAAAAGCAAGGTTAATTAAACACTGGGATGTACTGTTGGATGGATAAATGGTATCTCCAACATCATCTCCATCAAGAACAGGTTAGACAGATGGTGGTCAAGAATGATACATCTTGATCCTGTCTTCCAAGGGGCTGATAGAACAGATAATATCTTAAGGCATCTCCTGACCTTACTCCTGTATAATATATATCTTAAGCTTTAGGTACCAAAAATAGCTGGAGTCTTCTTAGTAGAATATACTTCTCTTAAACAGTTCTGAGCTGACAAAAAAAACCTTAAGATGCCTTTCCCCTTGGATAAGTTATTTAATTAATGCTGCATTCTTGCATATTGTTCATTTGCTTTTGTTTAACCACCTCATTGTTTTTCAAGGGTCAGGTTGCTTTCAAGTAGGGACTCATTTTCCAGTCATTAGCAAAGCTTTTAAAAAACATTTTGTATAAAATTCTGACATTAAAACCAGAAGCTTCATGGAAGAATTACAGGACCTGCCCGGAGCACTTGTATCTGTAATTTTACTTATAAGAAAGTTTCAGAGAGTTTAGGAGTTCTGTCTTTCATCCTGAAGAAGTCACGCAAGGGCAGCGGAACAAAAGTTACCACCACAGCATCCTGTTAATTAGCTGCCACCTTGTTTTAAAGACAAGGTGTAGTTCAGCTACTTTACCTATCCTGTTCATTATCTCTCTCCCAAGCTTGTGAAGCGATAGGATAGTGATTTCATTTGTATGATGGTGATAACTGTCCAGCAGGAGCAAGTCTGAGATCATCAATTAATTTTCCAAAAGCCATCCATTACTTATTTGTAATGATTTAAACACTGGGATTCAGCAGAGCCAGATACAACATGCGTATAGCACTGTGCTGTCCGGAGTCTTTATTAGGCAATGTTTGTACGTGAAATTCTGTGGTGTTGTGAAATAAGATTTTGTTACAGGGCTTTGGTTTAGTAGCATTTTAGGATTTATTAAGATTTTGAGATAGATCACAATATAAGGTTGTATAATTATTAACAGCATTTAATCATCGGCCAATGTAACAGAATGATTCAATGGAATTTGTTACAACCAGAATAGTGACTTAGTTAAAGATTTCAAAATGGCAAGCGGCACCTGAAACTTAGAGCAGGGTTGCACACACCGCTGGGGATTAGATCAAATCTTACACATAGACTGGCAGACAAACAATTCTAGATTAAATTACACACACACATGCACACACACACACAGACAAACAGGCAAATAGTTCTGAACCAAATTGCACATACACAGAGCTTATCCTGTGATTAAAATTTTCCTTGTTCTGATTTCCTCACTTTTATGTGCTGGCATTCATCAACGGGCAGTCAGTGAACCTCATGAAATCAGGCCTTTGGGTTCTGGTGAAGCTGTCAATAGACAGCCTTGGAATCCTGGCGAAACCTACCCAGAGAGGCGTCCCAGCGCAGGGGAGATCCTGGGTCACACATCCCGCTGGAGTCTCGGGGAGCTCAAAGGGTCTCACTTTTAGATCACATTTTATAGGATCTCAAGATGATTGGCTTTGGTCAGTAGTCTGTATTCTGGCCACAGTTGTGCTGAGTCATTCTGGTAGACAACTCAGATAACAGGTGGCCCAAGTGTGGCCAGGGGGTGCATGGCCACCCTGGCTCCAGGCGACTGCACTTGTTACCAAGAGAACGGGACAATGAGGCTGGTCCCAATGTACAGGACCAGCAGATGGCCTAGGTGTGGCCAGGGTGCCTGATGCCTAAATCACTGCACTTGTGTCAGAGATAAAAGCACAACGGAGCTTATCCTGAGATCTGAGAGTGGAGGGGACTGCACAACCATACGTGTATCATATTTCTATAAACTCTTTAAACATGGTCAAATATTCCAAAACTATATCTGTAAAAGTTCATTTAAGAAATTTTTCACTTTCTTTTTTATATGCTTTTGAAAGTGCATTGCATGGCAGATCGTGAGTAAAAATTTTTGAAGACAGGGCTACTTACATTGTCTAGACATGAATTTGCAAACAGAAGCTTACACAAATGTGTAGGCACAGTGGAAACATACATATCCATCTTGAAAACCCTTTGTGGATTTAATAAGCTTTTGAACCAAGAAGCAGATATAATACATGATTTGGTTTCACAATACACATTAATAAGGCTGAGAGTCACAGCAATAAATTCAAAGGCACCTCAGAGCTTGAGCAAGCACTGTGGCAAAGCCCGCTTGCAGATGATTCTTAAATAGAAGAGAATGAACAGATGACAATCATTGTCCTGTGAAAAAAGTTTGCCAACTCTCTTACAGTAGTTCTGCTTTTCAGTTTCCTTCATTCCCTTGTACCTCAGTTCCATTAGCCACAGCAAAGGTCCCCATTATCTTCAGTGCATGGACCAGAACGGAAATACTGGTGGCTACAGATTAAGTGGAGCTTATCCATCGTATGTGAGAAAGGATAAAGCTGGGAAGAAGCTTAAAGCTTGTCGTTATACTACCTGATTATGAGAATAGAATTTGGATAAAGGTCAGCAACATCTACAAAAGAAAAAGATAAAAGCAAGAAAGAAAATACACCAGATTTGGCGGAGGGGGGGAAGTCATATAAAGTGATCAAAAGGAATGAGAATTTACTTATATAGGAGGAAATTGTGTGTGAGAGATATTTGCGACTCATTCCAATATAGTCAATAAAATGAATTGCAAAAATAACATTCTCATCAGAAATTAACAATGATAGAGTAAGAGAGACAAAAAAAAATTATCAAAACCATCATCTATGTAAAGCAGTATTTATAAAACCTACCTAGAAAGAGGTAACAATATGGAATATCACAGTAAAAATCTGTTTATCTTTGTAAGAAAATACAACAATAGCCACATTAAAACCTTATAAACAGAAAAAAAAGCCCCAAACATTGCATCAGCCCTGAGGTATTCACATGAGCAAACCCATTTTAATATATGAGAATACTTATTTGAGTAAACCCCTTTATATCAACTTTAAAATAGTAGTATTTTGAGGAGTATTTACTCTGGACTCTCTAACTCCCCATATTTTAAGTTGTTTCATCTGCTCATTCAGCTCCATCAATATTAGCAGCAGGAGGACCAGCAGCTGATGTGCTGTAACATCACTTGTCCACACTTTTTCTATTCTCCTATGTTAAGCCCAGGAGCTGCTGAGCTGAGGTGGTCCCATGGTGGATGCCCAGAGCCATCAGGAAGGGTCCCCTGAGGTGCAGATATTACTACCTGCCTGTCAGCATCTTCTGGACTACCTCTGATATTCTTGTGTATATCAGGGTGTTCTCAGACATGGGTTTGGGAGAGACGTACTCTCACTTTTTTCCACCCTCTCATCAATCATCAAAGCAAATGTGCAAGCTTCTCCCTTTACAGTATATTTCATCCCAGCGATTTGAGTCATGGAGTGGTTGTAGAGCAATCACTAGCATAGCAGGGGAAGCTACTTTCACAGACAACTATAAGGCCACACTCTCCAAAGGCCAGTTGTCTCCTCAGCCCCATCACTCCTTGCCCACAACATGGCAAACCTGAGCTGGCTATCAAGTAGGCAGCAAATACCGTGTGCAGATTTGGGCACCGCAATACAAAAAGGACGTAAAACTATTGAAGAGTGTCCAGAGGCAGGCAATAAAGATGGTGAAGGGTCTAGAGGGGAAGATGTGTGAGGAGAGGCTGAAGTCCCTTGCTTTGTTCAGCCTGGAGAAGAGGAGGCTGAGGGGAGACCTCATCGTGGACTACAGCTTCCTCCTGAGGGGGAGTGAAGCGGCAGACACTGATCTCCTCCCTCTGGTGACCAGCGATAGAACCTGAGGGAACAGCATAAAGCTCAGACAGGGGAGGGTTAGGTTGGAGATCAGGAAAAGGTTCTTCACCCAGACAGTGGTCGGGCCCTGGAACAGGCTCCCCAGGGAGGTGGTCACTGCACCGAGCTTGGCTGAGTTCAAGAAGCATCTGGAGAACGCTCTCAGTCATCTGCTCTGATCGGGCTGGTCCTGTGTGGAGCCAGGAGCTGGACTTGATGGTCCTTATGGGTCCCTTCCAATTCTGGATATTCTGTGGTTCTATGATCCTACGATTCTATGAAATATTCCCCAGCTTTTGCTCCCTTGAGAACTCCACTGAGCAGGCAGGTGGCATCTCTGACTCCTTCTCACTGCTCATACAGAGCCATCATGGAGTAGAGAGAGGGGCACAAAGGAAAAATTGCTGCCAGCATTCACCATGAAGTCCACTATTCACTTTTTTAACACCTGCAACTTGTTTGCAGTTATGTAGGGCATCACATCCATTCTAGGCAAACTACCCATCTTCCTTTCACCTTTTCTTAGCACTGTCGCTTTTAGTAATCTTGCACCACTTTTTCCTCTTTTGAGGACTCTTGCCCCCACCTACCTTGATAGAGAGTGAAGAAAAAGGTGATGAACAGAGCTCACTTACAGTGTTTGGTAGAGATTTATGGCACTTCCTCTCATTTCTGCCATTACTCTGTATGGGTAAAATCAATGATACTCTCTCACTTGGCAGAAGGATCTCTCATGTGATATACGGAAATTATTGGCTCAGTGTATGTGATCTGAACTCTAACAACTTCGTTTCTTTCCTCTTGCTCCTCTGCACCACAGCTAACTTTTCCTTAACTGGTTGACTTTATGCAGTTACAGTCAGAACAATCATTCTCAGTCTGTATTTACCTTTAAGGTCAATACTAACTATTCTACCACTCATCTTCCATTTCAGATGTGCAAAGGCCTTGTGTGCCTTCTCTACCTTTTTTTCCAGTCAGTCCAGGAAAAGGTTTCACTTCACTCTACAAATCTTGCAGGGGGGGGGACTCTGTCATAAATACAAAGAAAATGGTGTTTCCAATCTACTGAGTAAAATCTACTTTCCATCTTCACACCTGGCAATTATACCTGCATTTAAAAAAAAAAAAGTACATATAAAATTAGCTAGGATTTAATAACATTAGGTCAGCTATAAATATATGGGAAACATACAGTTAATATCCCCTGCACCTTAACATAGCAGCATACTAGTGACAGAGATTCCTGATTTTAGGAAAGTTATTACTAAGCTTTATTTCAGTACAACCAAAATTGTATTACAGACTTGAGAAAAATATTTGGTGGAACAGAGGTCCTCCTCAGTGTGGTTAGTGCCTTGTACACACTTTTTTAGATGGAGTACCCCAGGGATCGACATTGGGGCAAATATTGTCTAACCTCTTCATTAATGATCTGGGTGTTTGGACAGAGTGCACCCTCAGCACATTTGCAGATGATAGAAATCTGGGACAAGTGGGTCATGTACCAGTTGGGTGTGCTGCCATTCAGAGGGCAGGCTGGAGAATTGAACTGAGAGAAATGTCACTAAAATCAACAAGGGGAAATGCAAAGTCCTGCACGTGATGAGGAATAATCCCAGGCATCAGCACAGGCTAGGAAGCAGAACTGCAAAGAATGACCTGAGGATCCTTGGAACAACAGGCCGTCCATGATCCAGAAATATGCCTTCACAGCTGCATTAGGCAGAGCAGCCTCCTGGGCTGCATGAGGCAAAGCATAGTCAGCAGGTCAAGGCAGGTGATCCTTCCCCTCTACTCAGCACTGCTGAATGCATCTGGAATGCCAGGTCCAGCTCTGAGCAACCCTGGTATGAGGTTTGTTCAACCTTGGCCTGCAATGCTGGTGTACAGCCATCCACCAAGTCTGACAAAATCATTAGGGTTAAATTCATGCTAAGAGATTTGAAGGTACTTCTCATCCAGAAGGTCTAAATAGAAAAATGCACCTTATCTCCACCTTTAATCACTTTAATTTTCTGGGAGAAAAGAAAAGTACAGAGAATGAAGGGAGCAGCAGGGCACCCTGGCAGCCTGCCAGCATGGAGGTCGGAGGGACCACAGTTGTGTTAGGTGCTCACAAAGTCACTTGTACTCTGGACATAATCTGCGAATCTCTCCTTGACTTCAGTGACTTGACATTGGATAGGGCACGCACTCCTAACTACTGTCACACTTAAAAACACTTCAGAGAATTATAGTATAGTTGGCAACCAAGGTTTAGTTTGCTTGAGCTCATGGAAAACAGAACTGGTTCGTAAGTCCTCCTTAGCAAGACACCGTTGCTACAACACAAGCTCTGATATAAGCTATAAAATGAAAAATCAGTTGTCTATATTTGCTACCATTTTTCCAGCCTGAAAAGTTCACTGTGACAGAATGACCAGCTAAGACTGCAGACGAGCCTTTAAGAAATTAAGCCTTTCAGAGCAAGTTCTGAAGCAGCCAGTGACACTAGTATTTGGATTCAAAATGCATGAAACCATTACTTTCTCTCTTCGTGTGAAGAACAGTCACTTAGTATAGCAACCTACTTGCTTTTCATCTGCCTTTCCCACTTTCACCACAGACCTCACAGAAAAGTCATTAGAGACTGACAGATCTCTGCGTTTTTATGTGACCAACTTCTCCATGAAATCAAATACATAACTGCCTCCTCTAAATTAAGATATATTGGAAAGAGGAAAATGCTTGGGTATTTTTTTATAACAGAATCTTAAAAATATGGGGTTTAAATCACCTTTATGATTTGGTAACTTTTAGCATAGACGTCATTTATAACTCCTTCATGCAATTTTCCTAAATATACCCTCTGTCCTAATGTGCTGGTTTTGGCTGCGATAGAGTTAGGTTTTTTCATAGCAGCTGGTACGGGGCTGTGTTTTGGGTCTGTGCTGAACACAGCGTTGCTGACACAGGGATGGTTTCGTTCCTGCTGAGCAGCGCTCACACAGAGCCAAGGCCTTTGCTGCTTCTCACCCCCCCCCACCAGTGAGGGGGCTGGGGGTGCACAGGGAGTTGGGAGGGGGCACAGCCGGGACAGCTGACCCCAACTGACCAGAGGGGTATTCCATACCATATGGCGTCATGCTCGTCAGATGGAGCTGGGGAAAGAAGAAGGGGGGAGGGGATGTGGGGGCGTGTGATGGCAGAATGATGGCATTTGTCTTCCCAAGTCCCCATTAGGCATGACGAAGCTCTGCTTTCCTGGAGAAGCTCTGCTTTCCCTGTCTGCCCATGGGAAGTGGTGAATGAATTCCTTGCTTTGCTCTGCTTGTGTCCGTGGCTTTTGCTTTCCCTGTTAAACTGTCTGTTTCTCAATCCACGAGTTTTCTTACCTTTACCCTTCTGATTCTCTCCCCCACCCTGCTGTGGGGGGAGTGAGTGAACAGCTGTGTGGGGCTGAGCTGCCGGCTGGGCTTAAACCAGAACACCCGACTACCCTTTTATTGCTATCCTTCTTTTGAAATCCAGGTTTAAATTAAATGGCTGCAAATTCATGTGTTTAAAGCTGAAGAAAATGCACGGGGAGAGCCTGAATTTGCCATTGAGGCACATGAACTGGAACCTGCTGCCACAGTGGTGGAAGTGCACGGCACTCTGGGTTATGAGCAAGCATCTCTGTGAGGTGAATATTGACAGAAGGACTATACCTCTCAGACAAAGCTATTACATCAGATCCCACTATCTTCATTTTTCAAGGTAAGGGAGATTAAGAGCTGACATTTCAAGACCAAGCCAGAGAACCTACTGATTAAACACTAATCCAAACTGTCCCTTCTCTGCCACAGTCAAGGAGGAGAGCGAGCTATATTAAAAGGAGAGTATAATTCTGTTGATTGATTTGCTGAGTCCTTGCATATTTCTCAAGGTTATGACATTACAGTTTGCAATGAAACATGGAAGTCTAGTTGTAGCTTGTTCCAACATGAGAACAATAGAAAATACTAGATAATCTATTCTGATGATAGCTAGTTAGTTTTATACATGTAGATCACTTATCTTCTCACAAATTTNCTGCTACCAATGCACAGCACTGTAAGGGCTGCTATGGGGAAATTAACTCCAGCTCAGCCTGACCCAGTACACCTATTTACAGACCTTGTCAAGGAAACCTTGAAAATAGGTTTTTAACCACTGATAGACTGATTAAACTAGCAATATTAATACATCTTCTCTCTTAAAGGTTGGATGCAGCCTTCCTCTGATTTAGGAGTACCTTCTGGTAGATGAATTGGTACATCTAGTTGATTCACCTGTAGTATAGCTCTGAAATTATTATGGTCAGCATTCTAGTAACACTAGCCTAGGGTTTAATTGTGCAAATAGTAAAATTTGGAAAATTGGATCCTAAAATCATTCTTTGGTTTCACATTCATGATACATAAGTTAGAAGTTTCTCAGTTGTTTTAAATACGTTTGTTTGTTCTGCTGTTTTATGAGAGAAATCCGGATTTCTTGCAAATTAGGTGCTACTTCAGTGCAGAGTTGTTCCCTGCACTACATTTTAGTAAAATCCTTGGCCAGAATCTTACAGTTTGGGGACTGAAAACAGATTATTTACTGTAAAACTAAGCAGCCATGAGAAAAACACCAGCTCAAGATATTTGAAACCGTCCTTTGCAGAAAATCTTGTAGAGTGTAATTCCCTCACAGAAAACTCCTTTATGTGATTTCATTCAACTCATTGCACTTACGTTCTACCAAGAAAAGGTGTTTTTTTCTGATCTCAGCCAAACCCAGAAAACATCGCGATATCACGATGTTTGAACTTACCCTTGAAGACAATGTTCATGATTTCTTATTCTTATTGGAGCTCTACTGATGGAGCAATTGCCCAGAGAGCAGAGACTTGGTTGAGCTTCTCCCTTAGCCTTAGAGGAATTACCTACCTTTCTGTTGAGTAAGCTAAGCATGGGGCTTTGAGAATGGCAGGAAAGGGAAGTAAAAGTATGTGCACACACCACACTCCCCCTCTCTTGCTCCTGTTCTGTTTTTTGCCTTTTTTTTTTTTTACTTCACACAAACAAATCAGGAATTCACCAGTCCAGAGAGTGAGAAAAAGGACATGTTCACATAAATAGCAAAGACCACTTTTTAGAATGCAATGGTTGTATGCCTGTGTGTTTATTTTTATTATAAACAATTAACGAATAAATTGCAGAAAGTGTTTTCAAACTAAGAACTGGAGCCACATTTAAATCCCTTCCAGGTGAAGTCCCTGATCACAAGGCTTCAGAGCTTTACTCTTGTGATGTTTTCTCACTGGTGAGCATGAAGCCGAGAGGCTCATCAGCAGGATCTGCCTGGGGTAGTGAGGCAATGAGATGGCCCTTTCTTAATTTTTGGGTGATTTGGGGCTGAATTTTATTTCTCACCTCCAAAGACTCAAGACAACATTGAACTCAGCATTCCTGTACACTGGAGAAGTGCCCCAGTCACCTTATCCAACATCTTTGCCTTAAGAGTGCATAGAAGTGCACTGCAATGTATTAAATATGTACAGATGTATGTACAGGGTTGCTGGGCATAACAGAAAGACCTCCCCTTATCCATTTGGACCAGCAGCTGGAGGCAAGGAGAGACAACCTAGGGTACCTCAGATGGCATGAACGGCTGCAAGTTGCGCCAGGGGAGGTTTAGGTTGGAGATTAGGAGAAATTTCTTCTCAGAAAGGGTGGTTGGGCATTGGAACGGGTTGCCCAGGGAGGTGGTGGAGTCACTGTCCCTGCAGGTGTTTAAGGAAAGGTTGGATGTGGTACTGAAGGACATGGTTTAGTGGGTAGTAGATGGTGGGGGGACGGTTGGACTGGATGATCCTTGAGGTCTCTTCCAACCTTAATGATTGTATGATTTGTGTGAAGAAGAGAGTCAAGTCCCTAGCTCCAACATGGACACCTACAGAGACATCTAAACTCAGGAAAATAAGTAAAATAATTGAAAATGGAATCTCAGTCATACTGTAAAATGTTGTAGTTTTCATTGTAACTTTTTAAAGATACTTTCATAAGGGCAGGAGACAAATTCTCTCCAGACACGATTTTCATTCAAATTTGCCATCTCCCCATTATAATCCAAAGCCCCTTCTCTACTACCAGATTTTTCTATCCTCTGTAGAGAAGGAAAAAAAATACACTGCAGCCAATACTACCCCCATTAGATCTTTCTACTTCTTGTAATATATGATAAAGACTATATCCCTAAGTGTCAAGTCCCTGAGGGGGAAATAGCTGTGTTTGCAAAATCTCTTTAAGCTGTTTCTGCCTTGCCCTCCCATTCCCACCTGTGAACCACTGCTTGATGTAATTTATACAAGCCCCACTAATGATTGCACTGACATAACTGGGGGAGTTACAAACTCCTGCAGAAATCAGAAACTGGAAGAATCATCTCTTAAACAGGTTTTAATAAAGACTATCTTTTAATGCAGGCCTCTGCCCTGAAAGCTCATGTTTCTTGCTGAGCTGCAAATGAAATTGCCCCTGTGGCATGCCTGTTCCTTTGAACTCTGCCCAGATCATGTCTGATTTGGGAAGAAGGGTGGCACCTGATGACTCTGCTCCTACACCAGTGTGGGTTTTTACCCATGAGGTCTCACATGTGAGCAGTAAGCGAATGCAATCTTTGCTTCAGTCGTGTGATACTACGAGATCAATGTCTGAAGCAGCATGTCTGACAGGGTATCTCTGGCTTGAGGAAAAAGGCTAGATGTGACGTGGACTTTTTTATTATTCACGTCTGTCATTTTTATCTCAGTCTGTGATTGCCTTGTTTCCTCCAACTGCATTATTCAAGATTTCTGCTTTTGCCTTGCAACGCAATCCACTGGAGCCACAGATAAGGTGCAAGATACACATGCTGATCATCAGCTATTCCCCCAGACAACAGAGGAGATGCCAGCAGCACAGAAAATGTAACATTTTTTAGATCTTTTACATTTAAAAAAAAAATAGGAACAACTTTTCCTATCAATGAAGTGCTTTCTGCAAGAGTATTCTGATTTTGAAGAGAACAAAGCCATACCCCTGCATTATCCAGCACATGAGATGAACCAAAGATACATACATATCCCTCAATTCACAGGAAGGTGTTGGTTCATACTACATAGAGGATTTTTTCCAGGGTTTTATTAAAGAGTATTCCAGCATAAGGCAAGGCAAAGATAAGAGATACATAAAACGAATACATAAGATGCACTTCAGTTAAAAAAAAAAAAAGAATGGCTAGCCATATGCTCTGCCTGCAAAGAATAGCTCTGAAAGAGCTGGCTGTTTAGGGCTTGGCTAATGAGCTAGTGCAACTTTGAGATAGCTATAATCACCTGGATGGTGATTAGAGATCTGGAATTTATAACTATGATAAATCTTTATATGTTAGCAGACGGTATGTGAAAGCTCTTAAGAAGTAAGACGACTCATCTGTGTCTCCTACAGTCTGTTCATTTTGTCAGCTGCTCACCTCCTAACTATATATAGGTGGTCTTAAAGAAAATTGCTATAGTTTAATTCAGGCAATGGATATGGGTGAATATATGGAGAACATTCAGATCTGCAGTGGTGTCTAGTTTGTGTCACTTCCATTAGCCACACAGAAACCAAGAAGGGCGATGGCTGAACGGTACCTTTAGAGAGACTGACATTCCCCAGGTGAGCACAAACAGGAATCGTTTCTGTCTTCTCTCTTTCCCTACATGTAAAGCCTCTTCTTAATCCATTCATTTGATTAAACAGAAGGGGAATGCAAATTCATCAAATATCCGTGTAATATATGAGGGTGCAGCTCTCCTGACTTCCGAGAAATTGCATCTCATTCCACTAAAGGTGGATTTGGCATGCAGGTTTGCCCAAAATACTTTTCCTTCATAATTTTATTCCATCTAATCAGAGCTGTCATTTGAGTGGTACAGAAGAAACATCAAGAAATTCTTAAAGGTGTAGAGAACAAGTTATCAGGTGTGCCAAAGCTGTTCCATTTCCTTTTGCCCCCCGGATGCTATAGTTGCCATATACCCTTCCAGACTGAGTACGCAGCAACCATGGCTACTAACAACTCAAGCAGATTATAAAGACAGGTCAGAAAGGACACATGAACATTAAGACTGATTCTGGCTTCTCTAGCAGGACTGCCTGAGTTTGTGGCTTTCAACCCCTTTCTCTGGAAAATGTCTGTGAAGGGAGAGCCCCCCAGTCCTCAGGAGTTGTATTTCCTGCAGCAGGAATTACCCACTTTGGTGGCCATTGTTGGGTTGTGGGTTTTTTTTCTAAATCACTTTTAACTTTGCCTCCTCCATCAAAATAGCATCTGTCAAGCCAGGAATAATCTGTATTGTTTTCTGTATTTTATGAAATTTGCATTTTTCAGGGAGTAAGGAAGGGGCAAGAGGAGAAATAGGACATCCTGACAATTTTCTGCTGAGCCATACCTGTAATGTACTCTGTGGGATCCTGTTACTCTGGGCAGCCACTCAGGATTAAAGAGTTGCAGCATGTCATCTTTAATTGCCATATCATAAAATAGTTTTTAAAGCATTGAACATTAAGGGATTTAAATCTCTTTAATGCTCCTGGATGGCAATCTCTCAAGGTTCATACTGAGGCCAGCCCCTTATAATAAATAGAATGGGGGGAAAAAAGCAATAACACAAATGAACGACATGGATTGTAGAAAATGTTTGAAACAGTTGAAATAAGATTTCTGTGAGTTTCAAGTTTCCAAACAAACCACAGCAGTGTGTGGGAGGAAGAAGGGAAAATTCCTATCCCTTCACCACACTGAGGTAAAGTCATTTCTTATTCTCCAAGGGAAAGATTTTATGTAATTCAGTACAGGTAGATCCAGATGTGTGAAATCAAACCTACACAAGGAAGGAACCAATCCAGCAATGAGATTTGCATAGATTGAGGTAAAACGATATGGAAACCACGGTATTGCTGTACCTAATAGAAAGTTACTCCTGAGGATATGACAGTATTATCAGCAGAGGCATAAGCAATGTTTTAAAGACACTTATGTGCACAATGCAATGTGAGCTAGCTGGGGAAATGTGGCAGCTGTCTTTTCCCAAATATCCTTAATAATCATGCAATTTCCAGAAGCCTGATGTGCATAGAGATATATATGCTATTGGAAAAAAATGGTCGTTTTAGTTAATTCCAGTGTTTTCATACCAAATTTTTTGTAAGGTAAAAAGAAGACACAAAATGTTTTTGTAATTGATTTTGCTCAAAATGCAGGTACTCAAAAGCAATAAAAAGTTGTTATGTAGGTATCGTGTATCATTAATAAACAGTTTCAAATAATGAAAAGCTGTGTCAAAAATAGCCATCCGCAATATTAGCAATACATAGACATCTGTAAAGAGATGCAACTTGGACTTCAGTGCACTAGGTCTGGCAGGAGGAAGCCCCTTTTGATAGCACATTTTTACTGTTGTCACAGAATCAGTCAAATAATCTCTTGTACGAATATTTTTTAGTATCCATGTTAAAGCCTGATTATACAAATCTATGTTTATTTCATTAAATTCGAACACAGATGGTAATGGTGCTGTTTATTTGTATTAAGGTTTACTTTAATAGCTTTTTATTAGGTTTTGATGTCTAAGTTGATCTTCATTAGTTTGCAACTATTATTGTTATGCCTTGTACCTGAGTGCATGTATTTATTTCTAAGTACCCTTATAAATTTGCGTCGTACATAAGAACCAAGAATTTTCCATAATAAATGCTGGTGTTTGGAGTAGCAAATTTGTTCTTGGTTATATAAAACATTTTTCCTCAATCCATTTGAATTATTCCAAGGACTTTTTCTGCTTATGTTGTAAGGCTAAACAAATATGTCACTTGTGATTGCTATAATTTTTCTCTCCAAAATCTCAGTCACAGCTGATCACCTCTTTGAAGTTTTGGAAGCTTCAGATTCAAAAAGAAAGTTCATCCAATTTCACATGACTTACATCAAATTATAACTAAGAAGTTGCTCTCAGTATCTTACAGCCAAAGAAACTTGCAATGTTTCCTTTTCACAGACCCTTCCTCAACTCTGGAAGGCATAGTCCATTGAATAATGACAACTTCTGTGTTTAAGAAATTCCATCTGTTAGGTATTAAATTATTTAACTGACCCCTTTTCTCAGACTAAGTTCATATTCAGCAGCTTTCCAGGAGCAGCATGTAGTGTTCATCTAGACCAAGTTTGTAACTGGGTGTGATAAAGTCAGGAACTCTGCCCAGTGCTCTATGAGGACCAGATCAAGGTTGAATCAATACTTTGTACACTGAACCAACATTTTAAAGGTAGACTCAAACTACAGCAAACCCAAACTGTGGACTTCTGACCTGCCCTTCACAAGATCTGAACGAATGATAGAACAAATGGGTTCAATACAAGTTCTAAGTAAAAAGAAGAAAAAAAATCACAGCAAATGGGCATGATTTAAAGGTTTTGCTTTCTGGCTATGTGTTGTATGTTTACTTCAGCAATCTAAGCATGTATTCAATTTACAACTGTAAATTATTATTTGTTAATCAAAATGAGTAGAAACAAAAAGAAGATCTTTGAAGGCAACTTGTATGGAAAACAGCCAGATACAAAATTGCAGGACCTTGATCATGTAAAAGAAATCTTGAGAGACTGAGAATACTTGAAAAGCAGCCTTGAGAAAGTTTTGAAAATTCCACAAACAACAAAAAAATATTGACTGCCTGCTCAGATAGAATCAGTGTGGCAAGGAAGCTCATCAACCCACTATGAACAGGAGGTTGCATTGTCTGGACACTAAGCCTAGGAAAAAGGGGTACTGCAGGGGAAAAAAAAAAAAGAAAAAGAAAAAAAATAGCAAGTTAATAAATGCGTAGAGGAAAGGAGAAGGAAATGACCAAGTTGAGGGATAAAGCATATAGAGGACTGAATATATCTGAGATTCTGCCAGGCAATAAAATTAGAAATTTATAGGTGACCCTCGGCAGATGAGCCCACGAGACATCAAGACATCAAGGCTGAAATTAAAGAGAAAAGAATCATCTTAACTGAAACAGAAACTTAGAACTCTCTCTAATGTTTCCCTACATCACCATTGCCAAGTTGTCTTTGAGCAGCCCTAAAATAATTCTTGCTTTCCGGTTAGCCTTATAAGAGACCAAAGTACACATTCTCCAGCATAATGTTTCAAGCCAAAAATGATTACCAGGGTACAATCAAAGATCTGAAGCCATGGACAGGAAAAAAATACTAACCAGATGAAAAATCATAAACAAGTTATAAGGGCAGATGATGCCCAGGGCTTTGAGACAAAGACCACAGTCCTTCTAGTAATTACACATGGTATTGTCTTGCATGGACTGCTGCACTCCAGCAGCTCAGGAGCATGGGCAGGCTATACCTGTGTTCACCTCAGCCCTCTAATTTCTAACAAGCCTTGACAGAGGAGGTCCTAGGAGAAGAGAAATTAGCCTTAAGCCAGTAACAAATGAAAATCCTTTTGTGCAAAATGCATTTGCCATGCTGGATGCACTAAGACTCTCTTCCAAGTAAATAAATGGTACCATTTAAACCCTAGTCTTCTTTTTCCATTAAAACTGCCTAATAGGCAGTGGGAAAGCCTGATTTTTCAGATTCCCATAAACTGATTTGCAAAACCCATAGTATGACAATTGCATATAAGGGCATGGGTTCCCATGACTCTGGTCCTGAACCTTTAGCCTGAATAGGGTGTTACAGGTAGGTCATTTGAGATCAAAAGGCAAGTGCCTTGACCATACAGAGCATGTTGTGAGTGGTTTACAGTTCTCCATGCATGCATGGCTGTACTATACTCCAAACTTTCTGATTTCATAAGATGACACTGTCCAGGAGTCTACCAGTGCTGCTGGGACCTTTCAGCTCCAATTCAATCTATTTGATCCACGCTGAATCTTCTTCCTAAGTTTAGCAATCCCTCAAGCCACCAACAAAAAGTTGAGTGGTGTCCTCTCAAGCATCCTGTCTTCTCCATGACAGGAGTCTAGGTAACAGGTGAAGGCCGCTGGCTGCAGCATTTCCTGGCCTTGCCCCACCATCAGTCTCACAAGAGTCCTCCAGAGACACTGATGTGGCTGCCTTCTCTTTGCTCTGCAGTGAGGAGAAATAGCTGTCTAGAATTAGAAATATCCTGAGGCCCTTAGTTTTTTTTTCTTCAAGTTGCTCTTCCAAAAAGCAGATCTTCAGACAATAAGCCTCTGTAAGAAAAGAGGCTTGTCCTTTCAGAAGAATTTCTGTTTCCTGACTAAGTACCATAGCAGTACTCTTTGGAGAAGGGAATATATTCTGTTCATATGCTGATGTTCAGCATCTGCCATAACGATTGTCTCCAAGGTACAAATGCTATCATGTGCAATAATACTATCTGATCTTTCACTGGGAACAAAACTATTTACTCATTGAGGTAGTTGGGAGAGAAATTAGCATTTCAAAAGTCTGAGAGCCATTCATTCACAATCTTTAAGGGTGCAGATCTGTAATATGGAGCGCGTGAGACACAAAAACGTCCTAAATGGAACCTGCCTTCCAGGAAGAGATGTCAGTCTGACTCAAAAAGGCACACTGAGACTCTCATAAAAACAGGCATACACAGCTCAACGTAGAACTCATTTCCTGGCAGTGAGTCTGAGATAAAGCTTATGTTAGAACATACTTTTCCTATGTTGGGCTAAAACAACCCACCTGGATCTCTGCTGTGTGCGTCAGTCCCATCTATCAATTCTATGCTGCAATGTTGTAAGTTTCCTTCACAAAGGCACCATGTACGGAGCTTTGCTAATGTCTCAGAAGTTTATTGTACACCAGGCTGCTGCAGTAGGGCAGCTGTTCAGTAAAAAGCACAGAACAGGCAGTAGAAGAACAAAGAATCTTAGCAGAAATGCCCTGAAATAACATATGTGCACAGTTAACAAATTTTTCAAAGCTTCAGCAAAAATCAGATATAGATACTGCTTGCACAAGCTCTGCACAAGATGCTCTGAAGATATTATAGTGGTCCTGACTAGAAGATCATTATACATCGAGGCATTAGTAATCATAGAATCATAGGATGGTTAGGGTTGGAAGGCACCACAAGGATTATCTAGCTCCAGCCTCCCCTATCATGGGCAGGGACTCCCTACACTAGACCAGGGTGCCCAAAGCCCCATCCAACCTGGCCTTGAACACTGCCAGGGATGGGGCCTCCACAGCTTCTCTGGGCAACCTGTTCCAGTGCCTCACCACCCTCAGAGGAAACAATTTCTTCCTAACATCCAATCTAAATTCCCCCTCTTTGAGTTTAAACCCATTACCCCTTGTCCTGTCACTACACTCCCTAAGAAACAGCCCCTCTCCAGCTTTCCTGTAGGTCCCCTTTAGGTATTGGAAGGCCGCGATTAGGTCTCCCTAGAGCCTTCTCTTCTCCAGGCTGAACAACCCCAACTCCCTCAGCCTGT
>VWZZ01002137.1:0-34798 GCA_013399095.1 Psophia crepitans | reverse complement strand
CCCAAGTCCTTCTCCTCAGGGCTGCTCTCCATCCATGCCCTGCCCAGCCTGTAGAATCATTGAATCATTAAGGCTGGAAGAGATCTCAAGGATCATCTAGTCCAACTGTCCACCCCCCACCTATTATCCACTAAACCATGTCCCTAAGTACCACATCCAACCTTTCTTTAAACACACCCAGGGACGGTGACTCCATCACGTCCCTGGGCAACCCGTTCCAATCCTGACTACTCCTTTCAGGTAGTTGTATAGGGCAATAAGGTCTCCTCTGAGCCTCCTCTTCTCCAGACTAAACAAGCCCAGTTCCCTCAGTTGTTTCTCATAAGACTTGTGCTGTAGCTGTGCTTGGGATTGTGCCGACCTACATGTAGGACCTTGCACTTGACCTTCTTGAACTTCACATAGTTCACACTGTATGTTCCACATACGTTCCACATAACAGTTAACCTGAACAAATCCTGGCCCATGCTGTGCTGTGCTGTGCTGTTCTGCAAGTCCAGCCTGACCTTCAGGCGGTGTTGTGCTGCACAACCCCTTTGGCTGCAGGATAAACTCAGACAGCTTGCTGTAACAGAGGAGCCTGCAAGCAACTTCCACTTTGTAGCAGGGATTATGCCACCAGCCTGCCTTGTCTTTATATAAAAGTACAGCAAGAAGTTCCCTAGTTTGCCAACGATGAATAGAGCTGTTTTCTTATAAGAAAATTCTGTAATACCTCGCATTATCAAAATTGGACAATCTCTTCCATGGACAAGGTCTGCACCACATGGTGCACATGAATCAGCGGCCCCTTCAGTGCTGCACAGACTGGGGTTCACAGCATCTAAAGGGATGTAAGATTATCTATACTAGTCTCTCCTTATAGTGATAGGGTTAATAAATAGCATTTTAAATGATACCTTATGGAGTCAAAGTACCTTTCTTACACAGACCATAGTGGACCAGCACCTCCTGGTGTAATACAAATACACTTAAGAGTTCAGGGCAGGGCTGTAAGACAGTTATGATCCCCAAAATAAATAAGGTACCTACATCCTTTTTAAATGACCCAGAACAGTTAAGCTCTGCCTTTGCTAACTGCGAGCTGTATAGGCGATCAGCAGTGCCTGGGAGGCTTCACACAGGCCAGGATTTCCTATACTCAGCCATCTAAAAATTAGTTACATCACCTTAAGCCAATGTTTAGATTCCCATATATTTAGCAAAGAGAAAGAGGTCATTCAGGATAGCAATCCATACCTTTTTAAGATAGCTATCTGGAGAAGGCAAGATTAAGCTTCCTCTGCAGATGCACTTAGAGTGTTCATAGGAGCCAAGCCTGATCTTCAGCAAGCTTAAACTTCATACCTGTCACGGGTTCAAAGTCAAGTGAGGTGATTCCTACCGCCAGTTGGTACTGACAGAGAAGTCAGAACAGGTTGGAAGCAAAGTGTTTGTAATGTACTAAAGACGAGATAATATAGCCATCTGTTTTGTTATATTAGAAAAAAAAAGGGGGGGGGGAGGGAATTCTGAGAAATGCATATGTCCATCTGGTACTGCCGCATCCCTTCGCTTTGCTACACCCTCAGCTTGCTCCACACAATTTTGCAGGAGTTTCTCCAGATTGTAATGAATGATCAATCTGCTGACACCTGACCAGAAAGATGTATTACCTGTCGGTGACTGCCACAACCCACCTCTTGTTTATGCCTGCTAGTGCTCACTGTATGCTTGCAGGCTGCTGTTGTGACCTCAAGAACTAATTATGAATAGTTGACAGGCAATAGATCTATCTTCTGAGAACAGCCTTAACTTCATGAGTGCAATCAGGACACCAGGGTATTCTGTAAGGAGCGGTCTGCATGGGAAAAGGCTACTGTAAAGCAATTGCAGACAGAGTTGAAGCTAAAGGAGTAGACAAGTACAAAAGAACTGTGTGGTGTGAATGCAGCAGAAATGCATTTATAGAATTTGCATAGACTGCATTTGCTACTATGTCATGCTGTTAGTGTGGACCTCAAGTTTATGATCCAACTTGATAGATTTTCAGCTGAACACCAAGTCTTTAAGTATGTTCGTGTCCGGGGTTTGGAGCGGAGATACGCCACTGGGGAAGCACAGGCAGTGGGCTGCACGGAGGGAAGATTTATGGACAGACCTTTGGAAGATTTATGGACACAGTCACTCGCCTTGGGGAACTTGACCTCAAATACAGGCAAAAGTACCTGCAGCTATATGTGTGTGCGTGTATACACCCACACAAATATATGATGGTGCTCGACAATAAAAAAGACATTTTTTAATATTTCTGTAATATTATAGGTATGTTTTAAGTGGTTTTTTCCTATAGTTTAGTGACGGAGTTACCTACCCACAGTTTTCTACTATTTGACTAACTCCAAAGAAAGATCTATGCACACACAAAGATAAACATACAAATTATTTCAATCTCCTATTTAAATAAACTGTTGAATCGCAGAATGAATTCAAGGGGAAATATTTGGATTAGGACCCTATATTCCTCTAACTTTAAGTACTTACAGATGCTTTCTCTAACTTACCATCTCAGATCAGAATTTCTTAGTGATGTTCGAATGACATTCATCCTTGCTTCTTCTTTTCTCCAGTTCTTCCTCCTTGCTTTCAAGAAGACAAATGATAGAAAAGTGGTACTAAGCGGTCAATTCTTTGCCTAGATGCCTCCATTTCAGTTGTTCTACTGCAGGGCTTTGCTTTATTCCAAAATGCTTGAACTCACCATGCTTTTGCTTCTTATCCCAGATACTTCCCACTTGTAGGGAACAGCTATTGGAAAATCCTATCTCCATCTGCCATGAAACACGAACAAGGAATGTATGTAAGCATGCCAGTCAGATGGTCTGGGCACTTTCCAGACAGGCTGTAGAGTATTGCCCAACCTGAACTTGCGTGTAGGGAATCCCGTTTGGAAGATCTCGCGTTGTACGGTGAGCTTAGGCACACCCCTATGACCTGCACAGAGCCCCACAGTGGCCACACCCCATAAAGGGAGTATATAAACCTGTGACGCAGTTTAATAAGCGCCATTTTGCTCATCCATCATATTGATGTCGTGATCACTTGGCCCCGAGGTGAGAGTCCTCAGGGGTTAGGTGTATCCTCGGACTCCAGGACCAGTAGTTGAAGTCCCCCGCTGCAGCTCCAAGAACACGGAAAGCAACACTTGCATCTACTGCATCTCCAAAAGGCTGAAGGAGAGCTAAGCTCAGAATTTCTGCTAAGAACCTAGACTGTTGCATGCTCATTCAGACCAGGTCTTGTCTATTCGTCCCATGTGAACAAGAATATGGTGGGACACTCAGTCTCTAACCCTCAAACACGTTTCAGAGATCAGCCTAAACCTGCATCTTCATGAATGCTTCCAAGTAAAAATGTGTACAGGGAAGTGTGGACTTAAGAAAAGCTCAGGAAGATTGACAGTGTAGGTGTAATATTAATTTTCTTGTACCTCCACCTCCCTTTTAGTTTCTGCAGGCTAGAAGTAGGTCTGGTCCTTAGCCTGAGATATAAAATGGAAGAAAGAGAGTGAGTTTTCCTATGGAGTTGAAAGCAACGAACCCAACAGATTTTTATTAAGAATCTTCTGATTGCAACACTACATTTACCACAGGCTATTTCTCCAGAAACTAAGTAGGCTCAGCAGCCTAGCACTTAAACCCTCCTCTGTGTACCCAGCACAGCCTTCATCGATGAACCAGAATCAGAAAGAAGGAGTTAATCTTCCAGAAGGGAAAAGAGAAGTATGGTGGAAATACTGCATTTTTGCTAGGAGATTAGAAGGAGGGAAAAAAAAAAAAAAAGAATATTAGGCAGAACAAAGAATTAGAAAAAAGTCTAGCTCAGCTTATGACCTTCCCTAAAATACTGACAGTCAAGTAAAAAAAGCAATCACAGAGATTTGCAGACCAGAAAATCCCAGGATCATGCTCACTCAAGGAAGCAGATTTTTAATTGATCACCTACATTCATAACACTTTTGAATATATTGTAGAAGAAAGAAAAAAAAAAAAGGGAAAGAAGAAAAAAAAGATTGTACCGAGCTCATCCAGCAACAGACAGCCAAAGAGTACAGGCGTGTTGGATGCCCCTAACTGAGCCTTTCAGGAGCCGTGTCAGCAGCACCGTCCTGGGCCCCTGGGCTCCCACCCCAAACACTGAGGGCCTGAAGGCTGCTGCACTGCGCGCTGTCCTGGCTCTATGGCAGCACCCCAGCTGCCTTGCCCCGTGCTCAAGGTGCCCTGGCATGTACTGAGCTCACCAGCGTTACCCGGGGCAGCCCCCAGGGCACCCCGCTTGCAGTGCTACTGCCAGGTGGGACAGAAACCTGTGCCCCTAGTAAGCCCCTGCACCCAGTTTGGACATACTCTCCCTGGCAGCTCACATACATCCATGGCAGGGATTGCAGCAATACAGAACTCACAATACCGTCTACAATGGCATTTGCAGTAACACTTATTACAGTATTTAGAGATGCTTTATTTTATACCTACAGCTGGAAAAAAAAAAAAGAACCAATTCCATATTCAAGGTCAAAAGTGTCTCGAACCAAAAGAAGCTATCCCTTCACGTAGCGGTCCCAAAAGGCATTCAATTAATTTTGCTGTTTTGTCTGCAGCTTGCTGTTTTGTCAGTTCAACAGACTGTTGAACTGTTTGCAGCCTTTAAAACCTATTTGGTTGCTATGGTTACCAGCTTTTCAAAATATCACTACCAGATCAAAAGAAAAACCCCACATGTGAGGTCTGATGATGCTGCCATGATTTTGTCTGATTTCACAAGAAAATTGTTCTACATTTAGGACCTTGAGAGATAAAGGGTGGTATAAGTCAAGAGCAAAATGATGAAAGGATGTTTCCTCTGTGCCTTGCAGCTTTAAACTGTTATATTAATCCTTCTAAACTCCAAACTGTTTGGAACGCAAAACCACTGAAAAGCATAGCAACTTCAGAACAGCATGATGCTAAAAACTTATATTTGTAGCAGATTTATTTTTCATTTCTACAGGAACGTAATATTAGGATTCGGATCTTCAGATGGTCTACAATTGGTCAACATTAGTGGGGACAGCATGAACTACATCAGCTAAAGATCTTGCCACACATCAACTTTGTACAACATTACAAGTTTTGCCTACCTTTTTATCAGTATTAATCGAATCATTTTGACATTATTAGACTGAAGATGATCTTTATTACAGATGTTAAACTACACTGTGGAAAGCCTTGGGAGCACAGATATAAGATCATCTGAGTGCTTTCATTCCTCACCAGCTCTTGATTAAGATGAATGCCAGGAAACCCACAGAAATTGATGACTCTGTAAGATGGAAGCCAAAAGCTAGACCCTCAAACAGCAAGTATCTGCATAATTCCTTCAAACCACATAATTTACTCTAGCTGAGATTTTGGCCCCGAGAGCATTGTCCCAGCAATCTTAATACAAAGAAATGAGGGGTCTTTTCCTAAATACAGAACTGAATTATGACATGAAGTTAATTGAAGGTGATGGAATTTTTTTAAACCTCAGGTTTTCACATGCTTTCAGTCAGAGAAACAAGGGTATCCAGTGGCTCAGAGGACAATAATAGTGTACACTACTCAGTGATATGAAAAATGGTATGTTATTAAAACTAGTTTGAAACATGCAATTAAGTATAAGTGCTATTTTCTTTTATATACAGCATTTAATATTCAAATGAAGTGCTAGTTACCAAATGGGCTTATTATGTTTCTAAAGAATAAACAATTTAATAGGACAACCAGGTGATCAGGCCCATTCAGCATGGTTTATGAAAGGCAGAGCATGCTTGACTAACCTGATCTCCTTCTATGACAAGGTGATCTGCTTAGCTGATGAGGGAAAGGCTGTGTATGTTGTTTACCTGAACTTTAGTAAAACTTTTGACACCAGTTCCCACAGCATTCTCCTGGAGAAACTGGCTGCTCATGGCTTGGACAGGCATAGACTTTGCAGGGTTAAAAAATAGCTGTATGGCTGGGCCCAAAGAATTGTGGTGAATGGAGTTAAATCCAGCTGGTGGCCAGTCACAAGTGGTGTTCTCCAGGGCTCAGTTCTGGGGCCAGTTTTCTTTATCAATGATTTGGACCAGGGGATTGAGCATGCTCTCAGTCAGCTTGTAGATGACACAAAGTTGTGCAGGAATGTTGATCTGCTTGAGGACAGGAAGACTCTACAGAGGGATCTGGACAAGCTGGATTGATGATCGAAGGCCAGTTGTATGAGGTTCAACAAAGCCAGGTGCTGGGTCCTGCACTTGGGTCACAATGACCCCAGGCAATGCTACAGGCTTGGGGGAGAGTGGCTGGAAATCTGCCCGTTGGAAAAGGACCTGGGGGTGTTGGTCAACAGCTAGCTGACCATCGCCCAGCAGTGTCCCCAGGTGGCCAAAACAGACAACGGCATCCTGGCTTGCATCAGAAACAGTGCGGCCAGCAGGACTAGTGAGGTGATCGTCCCTCTGTACTCAGCCCTGGTGAGGCCGCAACTCGACTACTGTGCTCAGTTTTGGGCCCCTCACTATATGAAGGACATTGAGGTGCTGGAGCATGTCCAAAAAAGGACAACAAAGTTGGTGAAGGGTCTGGAGCACAAGTCTTATGAGGAGCAGCTGAGGGAGCTGGGGTTGTTTAGCCTGGAGTAAAAGAGGCTGAGGGGAGACCTGATCACTCTCTGCAACTACCTCAAAGGAGGTTGTGGTGAGGCGAGTGTTGGTGTGTTCTGCAAAGTGACAAGTGATAGGACAGGAGGAAATGGCCTGAAGTTGCACCAGGGGAGGTTTAGGTTGGATGTCAGGAAAAATTTCTTCACCGAAAGGGATATCAATCATTGGAACAGGCAGCCCAGGGAACTGGTTGAGTCACCATCCCTGGAGGGATTTAAAAGTCACATAAACGTGGCACTTAGAGACATGGTTTCATGGTGGACTTGCCATTGTTAAGTTTCCAGTTAGACTCAATGATCTTAAAGGTCTTTTCCAAACTAAGTTATTCTATGATTCTATGATCTAATTTCAAACCACTGACATGGAAGTTTGCTCTTCTATGTCACTACACCAAGATACATTAGTCAATTAAAAGTACCCCAGATGTAAGGGAATCCATCCCTTTGAAGACAGAAGTCAGGCAGCTATAGAAATTCAAGCAACAAAGTGTTCTCTCATGTTACTTAACAAGACTTGAGAAACCGACACACTATCTATAAAAAAAACCTGTGTAGTTTACTAAATATGAAATAGTGGAGGAATTTCTTTCTTAACATCAAACTTCACCCAACAGCAATTTTCAACATACATTGGAAATCAAAAGGTGGAAATAGAGATAAATGTGTAATTTTTCTACAGATGGGACATTAAAGAGAAGCTGTTCTTACATGGTGAGTAATAGAGCCTCACAGAAGAGTAAGATACAGTTCTTCCAGTGCTTTCCTGCATGGATGAATATGAACATAAACCTGTCAGCCTCATTTCTAACTTCTTAAGAAAACACAGGCACCCAGCTGTGAAAAATTTCATGGAGTATCAAGTAGTTGAAAAGAGGAAGAATCAATAGAGACCAATACAGCCATGGTTACCCAACACAATCATTGCAAGCTCATAAGCTGTTTTATCCGTTCACAATTACTTGATCATCTGCAAATGTTTTCACATATACTGATTTTGCAATGAAAAACTAGATAGATATTTAGTTTGACCAACACACTTCCTTTACAAGGCGTTACTATTTATTAGTACACTGCTTTCAAATTTGCTGTTAAAATTAAACTCAGAAGGGAGTAATTATCACTTTAGTATCATTGTAATTATAAAACAACAACCAAATCCATGTTTCAACTCCTTGAATCCATATCCCTATGATATACCTCCAGTTTATATCTAGAGACCTTCTCATTCTTCAGGAGATTAGTAAAAGCAAAACAAAACAAATTATCAGCAAGTTTGGTTTCCAAATTGTATTCAAAACCTAGCATGCATGTCATCCAATACTGCTGGTCAATATTTGGATACAATGTTTTCATCCAATGTCACCAAAACCTATTCTTTTTAAGCTTGTTTTCTGAAGTGTTAAAGAAGTTGGCTCAGCTAGATGGAACAATTTACTCAAATGCAGATTTTTTTCATGCCAATAAATATTCATTATGTAAGTGTTCTCCCAGGTAACGCGACACTCATTTCAGTATTGGTTTATTTCCACGTAGTTCAACTCTGTAGTTATTTGCTATTTGAATAGTCATGCTGCTGCAGCACTCGTCATCGGCCATAACCCCACTGACCAAAGACTGAAAAACAGGACACACATCTGCTGAGTGGCCCATAGAAAACGAGTTTGTCTTTAGTCACAGGTGAGTAGAGTGGATCACTGAAGAGTCAGAAGGGGGTACCAGAAAGAGAAACCAGGATTTTAGTTTGGATAAGAGAAAATCTGTTTCTCTGACTTCTTACAGACTGGAGATGAGTTTGTTTTCTGACAAAATTATCCAAAGACAATGCATGGAGTTAGAGTCATAAAACAGCTATTGCAAAACCAGAGGAGGTTAAAGGTCTCCCAAAAACATGATCAGAGAGTGAGAAGAGAAGCACAGAGAGGACAGAGTCCCTGGGGAAGGGCAAGAATTCAGGTAGACAAGCCTGGTTAAATATGCTGCAGGTGCCTGATAATTTGAAACGGATAAGTTGACTGTTCTGGATCCGAGATGCAGCTGCTTCATGAGAGAAGTTTTAGAGCTATGTCAGGGAAGGAGGAGAGATTGAAGATGGGGTTAAGTCAGAAGACAGTTTAGAATAACAGCAAGCTTAGAAACAGAGAGAAAGGAAGGACTGGAAAGGAGTTAGAAAGGTAGGTGAGGATTGTGGGTGGGCTTCTTAAGTGTGGAAAATGGGGAAATACTCTCAGCAAACAGAGTGCAAGAAAGGCACCTGAAGACACTGAGAGGTAACATGGAAGCAAAATGGAGAAAAGCAAACGAGAGGTTTATATTTGTGACAGAAGGAAGGAGTAGTAGGAAGAGAGAGAAATCAAAGGCAAGAGAGTAGCTGTAGTGTCTTTATTAAGTCTTGTCTTTGAAGAAATTAGTGAAAATTAGTGTGGAGCGTGAAGTAGAGGCAGGAGAAGCAATATGGAGGCATCATGCCTCCAGTCCTGAGGGCAGGAGTGTTAGGTGTCTTAATTTTCCCAGTAGGGCTATTCACAGAAGAAATGTACTTGACCAAGTGAAGCAGAATTTAGGCTCCTATGAAGTATCACTCTTTTGTACACTATCCACTGAACATGGCACAGGGATTTATGCCCATGTGGGACAACCACAGGCACAGATCCTTTTCCAAATGAATTTGACACACCTATAACCTGTCTATGAGTAAAGATGAGTTTCTTTTAGTAAACTGACTGGTATGTCAGTGCCTAGGGCTAGGAGATCTTGTAATAAACCCTCTAGACTTGGTACTGCTCTGCTCGAAGAAGATTCTTCAGGCATTTTGAGAAACCTTTACAGGATATACCAAGCATCAATATGTCCTCTGTACTGTGAAGTTCTCGATGTGGTCTTTGTGCTTCAAGGAAACAATCACAATATTCTCTGAGCTAATGGTATTCACATGCAGTTTGGCAGATGCCCCATCCATTTATGGTTTGCCCTTAAAAAAATATACTCCATGGTTGCACACAAATATTTTACTTGACAGAAATGCAGATTAAATGTTTTCTTTCAGCTCCAAATACAAGTAAAGGTTCACTAAAGGCATTGGGGGTTGGGTGTCTGTACTTTACGTCTTTTGCTGCGTAAAAGCAACAGGTGGACTACAGGCATTTTCTGTCTCCTTGTTTTCTTGAAGCTCAAACTGCCATTAAATTTCACTGGGAAAAAAAATACTGTTTCACAACTTTAGGTATCAGATTTTCTGAGTGATGTATTTCTGGGTGCAAACCCTACCATGGGGCTAGAAGGAAATGTCCTTTTCCCCGTCTTCTCTATGAAGCATCCTCAAAACAGGTCCTTGCTTTGTTTCATTGCATTGGACAAAGCTTCTGTTATCCTTTACAAGGAAAAGGGTTTCGTGCATTTACAATTCTAAAATTTAGACCTACAAATATGTGACTCGATCATCAAAGATAATAATCACTTGCAGTTCCTTATGATTCTTGAAGGATGTGTAACTGCCTAATGCACCTAAAAGAGCTTATAATTTATGTTTAAAGATATAATTTCCCATGTTAGAGCTAATTATCTCATCTCTGTATCCAGAAACAAAAGGAGAAAACAAAACTTTCCTCTGCTCTTTCATTTCGGACTCCAGCGGTCAAATGACAAGTTTAGATGTTGAGTTAGTGCTGAATTGCAATCATGTCAATCACCCATGAAGATCAATGTGAACAGGAGGAATGGGATCTGACGGAGCCAGTCACCTTAAGTGTCTTTTATAATCAACACAGAGAAAGATCCACTTAGGTGTGATTCACCTCATCCCGAAGGAGAAGCTTAAAATAAGTCAGATGAGTCATGCCCCAGAAATGCCTATTTCTCACCAAAGACTTTGATGGGAGCTGTGGAGGGCTACCTTAGATTTAGTTAACTACATTTCTGAGGTCTACAGTTAGGTAAGCTGAATCTCATCAGATATATCTATACTGCTGCTTACTCACTCTGAGGGGAAAGGTATGAAATGCACATAAGTAGTTTCATTAACAGTGAAAAAGTGATGTTCACTAGACAATAACCATTTTTTAAAATCAAAATGAAATCCTCTAGACAAAGCAGACATTTTTATTACATATTTTTATCATGCTTTTGGTGACCGGTTATCAAACTACAGCATTTACTTTTGGGCCATAAGTACTGCAGTGGCAAACTGTCCTAGTGACAGCTAACAGCTATTGAGTAGAACTTAAAAGAAGCCTGAACATTACTGTAAATTTTGTATTCTAAAAGTCCTTCGGCAACATAATAGGTTTATGCAATGAAAGCACCAGGAGACCGGACCAAAGCAGGGTGCTGCTGGCTAATTACTGGCTGCAATCAGAGGAAAATTTTTGAGAAAACACTGTAAAAGAAAGAAGGCCAGGGCGAGCCAGAAGTACTCTCTTTTAGCTGGGAATGTGCTAGAAAAATACACTGCACACCAGAAAAAGACTAGAGTATTAAGAAAATTAGGTTAAAGCAAAGGAAGGCAGTGAATTTGAACAGTAATTGGGGAGGTTTTCTTTTCAGATATAGACTGGTGAAAAGTATATTCCTCATTATGAGTTTGATGGGTCTGATGGTTTACACCACAGCAGCAAGGCAAGGAAAAAAAAAAAACCTGCCATACCATTTCTTTCTATCATTTATCCAGGGATGCTGAGATTACATGGCAAATCCAAAGCATGCCTAGAAAACTGGGTTGTATGTCATCATTCATAAAAATTATACCCTGCCTCAGTGAAGTAAACAGCCAGCAGACATAGAAGAATTAAAAGAAAGCTTCACTTCCTATTTAAAATGCTATAGGAAAGGTTCTAACCACTTCTTACTACTTTTTTAATGTACTTCTAGGGATGAAAACAGTAGAACTCTTTACAAAAAAATGGTAGGAAATTCATAATTTGACCAGTGGTTATGAAAGCCTTCACTGTTTTCCTTCATGAAAATTGGCAATGCAACAGGAGGTAAAAGATAGCTATCATGGTGTATGTGTTTGATAGTAGCAGGGCCAGCGTATGGTATGATAATGAATGACTGTATCTGCCAAATATTTCACTATTGTAGCATCTGGTAAAAAATTCACCTCTTGTGTTTGTTTTTTATTTGTTTGGCTGTTGTTTCCCTCCCCCCGCGCCCTCCCCACTGCGCNNGTTTTTCACCCCCCCCCCCAGAAATGCTGAGACGACATGGTCAGAGGGCTAGAATTCATATCATTTTACTGTCAGATCACATAATATTCACCTCTTTGGACTTTTTTGACTGTGTGCATCTGATCCTAGCAGGGCACCTCTAGCAACATCCACAGCAGTTAGCTCTTGAACTCTCCTCAGTATGTTGTAATAGCTGCCTCACTGGTAGAAGAGGGATGAAATTGTGGGAAAATCCATGGATAACTGGCTAGAACTGGGTTGTACCTGAACTATTCATTGAGGATGCAGTAGTCAGCATAGGATATGTGCACCCCGATAGAAATGTATATATTCTTTTGTTTCATGATATCAATGACATGGTTGGAAAAGGGCATTCACAAGTTTCTGGAGGAAAATGCCCAGCTTCTGAAACACACAGGCATAATATGCGTGATAAGTGTGTCCAGTGTCAGTGTACATAAATTACAGTGTGTTCACTGATTTACCAAACGCACGATGGAAAGGTACTCCTAATGATTATAGTAGTCGTGGCTTCTCTCAGAGAACACTGGATGTGATATTTGATAACATTATAATATTGGGCATGCCACATTTCTAGAATGAGGTATATATTAGGGCCCTCATTAATGGTGTCAATTCAGGACTAAGGATGCACATAGGGTTTTCATAACTTGTCACAGCAATTGTCGCAGCAGGGTTTTTAGTACCACACTGCTGTGCCACAGCTGGGCAGCAAGATAGCAGTGCCAGCTTCCATCTAGAGATGACCAGATGCTTCCTGACTGCAATGACACAATTGAAATCAGTGTCCTCTTCCTTAAGAGCCTGTACCACTTCCTAGCATATGGTCAGGAAGGACATCTTCTGCAGTCATAGATTACTGGCCTACTGCAAGTCATACATTCAGTCTCACATTCATAGGTCCTGGCCTTCATGAGGGACTTCAACCACACCAAAATCTGCTAAAGGGACAACACAACAAGACAAAAGCAATCCAGGAGGTTCCTGGAATATGTTAATAACTTCCTCCTCCAAGTGATAGAGGATCCAATGAAGAGAGGTACTCATACTGACCAACAACAAGGGACTTGTTGGGAATGCAAAGGTCAAGGGCAGCCTTGGCTGCAGTGACCATGAGACGGTGGAGTTCAGAGCACCTCATGAAGTTCAACAAGTCCTCCATCTGGAGGACTGCATTGTGCTATCATTGATTAGTCAGGGTGCATACACAAAATCATCAACATACAGTGGGTCTGAGCATAAGGCTATGAGAGATGTTGCTCAGAGCAGCACTGTCCTTGAGATGAACTGTGCACCTGCCATGAATGTGGCTAGATGTGGCTCTCCCTTTTCTTGAAACTCTCTGGAGAGTTGAGTGATGAGCACTATGAGGGCACTGGCAGCACTGAAGTGTACCCAGTTTTGAAGCTCTGGCTTCATGTCTCTTGTGTGATGCTATAGGTGTGACCTTTGCCATTTGCTACTGCCTTCAATATCAACATGAAGCAATTTTATAGCTACTGTGCAGGATTTACTGGCACATTTTTAGTTACAGTTGAGAGACTTCATTATGCCTCAGTGAACAATGCAGTTCCCCAACAAGTTGGTATATGCACTTCCTTACACATGGGCTAGAAGACAGATAGAAATGTCAACTGTGAATCAGCTGTTACAACCAGAGCTATTTCTTCACTTTCCAGGCAGTAAAAGTGACTTCATACTCTGCAGGAGCTGTGCACAGCAATGCTGAGACTTCTCACTATTCCCAGTTCTAACATTAAGTGTTAAGAAATCCAGCTAAATACTGTTATTGTCTTCCTTTCTTCTTCATTTATAGCAAGATTGTTATCTTCTTAATCACAAGGTGAGATCTAGCATTACTATAACTTTTGCATTTTTTTATCATATCTGCCTTATTTTACTACACACCAGGCCAGGATCTCACTGAGGCACAAACACCAAACTAGTTTGTCTATCTACCTTGCAGGAAAAAAAAAAAAAAAAGAAAGAAATTCTGGCTCCACTGAAATAGATCGGAATTTGGAGGCCAAGGGTTTACTTCAACTTACCTCTGCCACTTGAGTTGTAGAGCCAAAAATCTATCTGTCAAGGAGAGGCAAAGTGCATCACATTATTATAAGTCTACCTCACTGTGTTGCTTTGGTAACAAACGTTTCTAGTGTTAAAGTGATGGTTCAGAAAACCTCAGAATGGAAATCATCGCCACTAAAATCACACAAACTAGCGGTTCTTAACGTACAGGTCTTTCCTGATAGGAATTTTTTTTCTTCCCACTGAAATTAATGATCACCCAGGATGCAATTCAGTTCATGGACATTGTCATGACACTTAAGAAGCCCTAAGGCAGTTTGAAGTCTCCGGGGAGCTGTAAGGGCTTTGAGATCGTCAGCAGTATGGTGGCAGAGACCAGGCAAGGGCTGCAATCTGCAGCAACCAGGAACCATCTGCCTAGCCTCATTAGCCTGGGATGAGTAAAGGCTGCCTCCTGGACAGAGCTCTTGTTGTGGTTTAACCACGGCCAGCAACTAAGCCCCACATACCCACTTGCTCACTCACTCACCACCCAGTGGGATGGGGCAGAGAATCAGAATGGCAAAAGTGAGGAAGCCCGTGGGTTGAGATACAAACAGTTTAATAGGGAAAGCAAAAGCCGCACACGCAAGCAAAGCAGAACAAGGAATTCATTCACCGCTTCCCACGGGCAGGCAGGCCATCTCCAGGAAAGCAGGGCTCCATCACGAGTAACAGTGACTTGGGAACACAAATTATTATTCTGAATATCGCCAACCCCCTTTTTTCTTCTTCCCCCAGCTTTATGTGCTGAGCATGACATCTTATGACATGGGACATCCCTTGAGTTAGTTGAGGTCAGCTGTTCCAGCTGTGTGCATTCACTAGTGTGGTGGGGTGAGAAGCAGCAAGGGCCTTGACTCTGTATAAGCACTGCTCAGAGGTGACTAAAACACCCCTGTGTTATCAACACCGTTTTTAGCACAAATCCAAAACATAGCTCCATACTATCATCTACTATGAAGAAATTTAACTCCATCCCAGCAAAACCAGTGCAGCTTCCTATCAGGGAAGCTGTTGTCCAGGTATAGGGCTGTAAAGTCTGTACCCCACACTCCTAAGTGGAGGAGGGTGTAAACTCCACCTGTGCAAGGTGTGCTCTGGTGAGGCCAACTGAGGCAGCAGGTGATGGAGCTGCAGGAGGAAGTCAACAGGTTACACTGTATTAGGGAGGGAGAACAAGAAAGAAGTAGTGCTGCAAGAAGATAATTCAAAGGCTGGACCCTCAGCAAGCTTGCAGATGAAACCAACCTGAGTGGTGCTATCGATATACTAGAGGGAAGGGATGCCAACCAGAGGGACCTTGACAGGTTTGAGAAGTTGCCCAATGTGTACTTCATAAAGTTCAACAAGGTCAAGGGCAAAGTCCTGAACATGGGTTGTGGCAATCATCAGTATCAAATATAGTCTGGGGGATGAATGGATTGAGAGCAGCCTTGCAGAAAAGGACTTGGGGATATTGATGGATGAAAAATTGGACATGAGCCAGCAATGTGTACTTGCAGCCCAGAAAGTCAATCGTATTGCGGGCTGCATCAAAAGAAGTGTGGCTAGCAGGTCAAGGGAGGTCATTCTCCTCATCTACTGACTCTCATAGAGTCATAGAATGGTTAGAGTTGGAAGGCACCACAAGGATCATCTAGTTCCAACCCTATACCAGACCAGGCTGCCCAAAGCCCCATCCAACTTGGCTTTGAACACTGCCAGGGATGGGGTCTCCACAACTTCTCTGGGCAACCTGTGCCAGTGCCTCACCACCCTCACAGGAAAAAATTTCTGCCTAATATCCAATCTAAATTCCCCCTCTTTGAGTTTAAACCCATTACCCCTTGTCCTGTCACTGCACTCCCTAAGAAACAGCCCCTCTCCAGCTTTTCTGTAGGTCCCCTTTAGGTATTGGAAGGCCGCAATTAGGTCTCCCCAGAGCCTTCTCTTCTCCAGGCTGAACAAGCCCATCTCCCTCAGCCTGTCCTCATAGGAGAGGTGCTCCAGCCCTCTGATCAACTTTGTGGCCCTNGCCACACTATTTCTGATGCAGCCCAGGACACGGTTGGCTTTCTGGGCTGCCAGCGCACACTGCCGGCTCATGTTGAGCTTTTCATTAACCAGCACCCCCAAGTCCATGTTAAATGGAATAAATGTATATAACCCACTTCTTATAATCTGAATTTTGCCTCTCACTTAAAGAATTGTTTAGACTTTGGTTATGGTCCACGTAGACAAATAGAAGCTTCCGAAGGGAAGAGGTGATATGAATGTTTTTTGAGAAGGTATATCTCTAAACAGCTAGTTTGGAGTAGATCCACACTTCTAGACAGATAAGATCATTTAACGTTGAGTCCACCTTTACTTATGTAACTCTTTCAAGCTGAGGTTTACAATACAGCTTAAGTGACATTCTTCTATCACTTAAGATAGATGTTAGCACCACGGAGTGATTATTTCAATGAGTCAGAAAATAGGATGCTATTTTCTACATCTGTCAAAAGTAGCCCCTGACCACAAAGTCCTGGCTCAGTAAGCTCAGAGACACATTTGACTAAAGAAATGGAAGGAATAAAATCGCGATGTACAGGAGATAAATCTCTGCAAATGCTGCTACCATCTGAATTCACTAAGAGAAGTTAAATAACAGGAAGGTATTATAAATCTTCCCCCGCTTCAGCTAAACTAATCATCTGTACACATTAAGACGGTATTTAATAAATGGTGCCCCGGGAAAAGTAAAAAATCTACTTGCTGGTGAATACTCTGCCAACAGCGAAGTGAAGCCAAGATTACAGTGGCCTTTTAACACAGTTACCAAAAAAATCAATGGCTTTTTATTTTTTATTAAATTACTATCAATGGAGAGAGTGACTGAAGTATGTTTCCCATTTAATCCATAGAATCATATCTGCAAGGAGCTTGCAAATAATTGGATACAGAACCCTTCTGATGGAGCAGCTCAGATATCTTTATTGTTGGAGGGGATGCTTAAGGCACTGCCTTCCAATGGCCCTTCAACAAGGAGGAAAAGAATCAGAGGACTCTATAATTGGCTGCTGCTTCAAAAAATTAATAAAAAGCATTGCACATAGAGAGTAGTTACAGCTACAAATGAATTGTGCTCTCAGTGACTTTGTTCTCCTAGAAAACCTATCTGAATTTCTATTATTAAACAAAATGCATACAGCCTCAACAAGGGCAGCAGAGAGGGGAGTAGAGATGTCATGATAAAGAATATAAAACATGTTTTATTCCAAATACTACTCTCTTGAAGTTCGAATAACCAGACATCATTAAACATACCCTGAAGGAGCATAGACCAACAAGATGTACATTTCCATTTTTAACAAAGATTTCTGCTTCCACTTCTTCTTCACAGTACACTCTTTTCCTGGTCCTTTTCACATTTGTCTCCAAAGTAGTACTCAGAGGGTAAGACAGGGTGAAGGGCTGCTACAGAATTTACTGCAAGGGAATCCTACAACTGCACCTGCCTGACTCTGCTGAGGGAAACTCTCTTCCAAACACAGACTATTTCAGTGATTTTCAACCTTCCTGGTAACTGTAGCTCTACACATTTTCTGAAAGCGGTATTACTCCCTGTGTTGTGAATTTACACGTTCCTCTGCAATTTTTCACACACCTCCAGGGATCTGCCAACCCCAGGTAATAAAATCACTGCCCTTTACACAGCTTATATGAGATGTGTTTCTACTTTAGGTGCATTAGGGGTCACTGAAACAGGAAGGCTTCCCATTCATCATGCATACTAACTACCCAGTGCCATACAACAGGTAACAGCAGCACTGCTCAGCCTTTTTGTCTCATCTCACACTGAACACACAGGCCAACAGTGATAATGTATGCAAGGCAATGCAAGGCAGCTGGGATGAGCCCCCCCAGAGTCAGGTTACCCACAGTGGGGTGGAATGGGATAAAGAGGAGTGCATTCTGCATGCAGAATTTAAGGGGCTTTTACGCCCCCTCAAGGATCCAGAATAAGGGGGAGGTGTGAGGGAAGTTGTGCAAAAACAACCAGGAGAGAGGCAATTACGGAAAAACGATAACCTCAGGACAGCTTTTCCCCGACCGTAATGCTGACCTGAATATAAAACTCATTACTTTTTCATAGAGAAAGCATCTCAAAAATTCATTTCAGGTCTCAGAAAAGTAGCAGTAGCAGACAAAAGACAGGTGAGACAAAATTTAGTCAGGAGTAAAGAAAATATAATTTTCGATCACATTCACAATGAAACTGTGTTTTTAATAATCCCAAGGTACTGTGCCCAAAGTAGTCCTGTTCATTCACACTGCCATAAAATTATGTCTGAGAAAATAAGCTACAAACACTTCTCAAGATCCATAACTAAGAAGATAAGAATGGGGCTGGTTTTGGGTGGGGTAGAGATAACTTCCTTCATAGCAGCTAGTATGGGGTTCTGGTTTGGATTGTGCTGAAAACAATGTTGATAATATAGGGATGTTTTTGTTATTGCTGAGCAGTGCTTACTGCAAAAAGTAAAAAAGTCAAGACCTTTTGCTTTACCTATTAAATTGTCTTTATCTCAACCTAGGAGTTTTTTCATTTTCACTCTTCTGATTCTCTCCCCATCCAACTGGGGGCACTGAGCAAGCAGCTGCGTGAGGCCTAGTTGCCACGTGGGATTAAACCATGACTACCATGACGGCAGTAAGGGAAGTTTAATATTCATATCAAAATGATTAGTTGTAATTGTCCCAGAAGTCCACAAAGTTTCCAGGATTAAGCAATGATATGGGAAGTATTTTCTGTTTTGTTTTCTTTGTTATTATAACTTCTTTGAATATCTCTAAATATGCCTTCAAGATTTTTACTTTCCCACCCTAATCTTCCTCCTACAGGAAACATCGTATCATTCAGCATATCTAAATACCAGAGTATTGAAGTATCACAAGGTAGAGGGTACAAATTATAAATGGAAAGCAATTTGTGGAAAACAAAGCAATCCCTTAGCCATGTAGTATTTTACTTAATCTGAGTATGAAAGGCTAACACAAGGACATGTAATCTCCAGTATGATTTAAACTTGTAACATAAAACTTTGCTATGCAGTCAAAAGAAAACAAATAAACAGAAGCAGAGCTAGTCTTAGACCTTCTCTATAGATGGAAAATCATTTCAATCCTTTCCACAGAGATATTTTAAACCGTATTAGCATGAACCCAAAGAAATCACTACTTACATTAAAAGATAAACAAACTGAGGGAGGGGGAAGGCAATGCATCACGAAGAAAGCTAAGGCAGGGTAGCATTTCGCTAACACACAGGTTTCATGTAAGAGTTTTTCTTCTACTTCCTTTTAGTTTCTATAGACATGGCTCTTTCTTTGGAGGTGGCTCGGCACTTACGTGTACATGTGAGGCAACCTGAGGCAGAGGAGGAGACCATCAAAGATGATGGTGTATAGAGAACTCCACTTCAAGACCGTGCCAAGCTCCGGTGGCACCATGAGCACGGGGGCCTGTCACTGGGTGCTGCATTTCAGTGCCAGCCCAAGTCTGGGCCCTGCCTGATCCCGGCAGCCCCAGCCCTGTGCCCCCCCTTGGCATGGCCTCCCCACTGCTCCAGGGCCCTGGAAGGGCTGCCAGCATGGGGATGTCAGAGGAATTAGCAGAGCTTGCTACAACTGAAACCAAGAGGCTGGGCTGAAATGTCCACTGCTAGTCTGTTTTCCCACATAATTAAATGAATTAGTGATTAAAATCCTCTGCCCGGGCTTGCTGAAAACAACACGGTCTTTTTTATAGCACAGCCTGGCATTTATGAAATTACTTTCTCTAAGGGAAATAGTAACTGAAGCCGTGCTAACATTTGCTAAGGAATTAATAGCTAGCAATGGCATCCTTTCACAGAACATAGTAGAAGACACCTTTTTGGAGGTACCCAGCTCATGATGTGGTAGCTAGATGACATTAAAGCGCACGTAATTAAAAGCAAGAATTGAAAAAAACCAATTCAAGGCTTGCTGGAGTAACCTGCCACAGCTGGTCAGCTGAACAGGAACTGCTGCAGAGGCCTCTTTCTGAAGCTGCTGTGGAACCACATCCACCCTGTTTCATTAGAGGTTATTTGTTTCAGGATGACCTCCTTCTCCGAAGCCGTAGCAAATCTCCTTCCCCATGCCTGAGAAGCCAAAAATTGCCAAAGATATGCAATGCAAAGGACTACAAGGGGAAGAAAAAAACAAAACACAAAAATGAGCCACAGGAAGCAGCAGGGCCCAGAGAGTCCCCAGACAGGCTGGGTGTGGGGTGGCTGAAAAGTTCTACAGAGAAAAAGGACCTGGGGATGTTGACTGATGCCTGCCTGGACATGAGCCGGCAGTGTGCCCAGGTGGCCAAGAAGGTCAACGGCATCCTGGCTTGTATCAGGAATAGTGTGGCCAGCAGGAGCAGGGAGGTGATCATACTCCTATACTCAGCCCTGGTGAGGCCGCACCTCGAGTACTGTGTCCAGTTTTGGGCCCCTCACCACAAGAAAGACATCGAGGCCCTGGACCGTGTCCAGAGAAGGGCAACGAAACTGGTGAAGGGGCCGGAGCACAGGTCTTATGAGGAGCGGCTGAAGGAACTGGGCTTGTTTAGTCTGGAGAAGAGGAGGCTCAGGGCAGACCTTATTGCCCTCTACAACTACCTGAAAGGAGGTTGTGGCGAGCTGGGGGTTGGCCTCTTCTCGCAGATAACTAGTGACAGGACTAGGGGGAACGGCTGCAAGTTGTGCCAGGGGAGGTTCAGGTTGGAGATGAGGAGAAATTTCTTCTCGGAAAGGGTGGTCGGGCATTGGAACAGGTTGCCCAGGGAGGTGGTGGAGTCACCGTCCCTGCGAGTATTTAAGGAAAGGTTAGACGTGGTACTGAAGGACATGGTTTAGTGGATAATAGGTGGTGGGGGGATGGTTGGACTGGACGATCCTTGAGGTTTCTTCCAACCTTAATGATTCTATGATTCTATGATTCTATGATCTTTGCTTTGTTCACCACCATGTGATGCACCTTCAGGCATGTTTAAGCCTCTTGGGTCTTACCTCGCTGGTAAGAGTGCCCACACAGCCCATTCCTTTGCGTCACTTAACGGAGGATAAAGTCAAGCTGCAGTAAAATCCAGGCAATAATTCGCAAAAGTTGTCCGGCGAGGGACATCTCAAAGAATTAGTAGGATGCACATCAGTGGGATGTGTTCTATATCTGCTTGGATACAAGAACAAAAATGTTCACAGTGAGTGGTCAAGCACTGGGACAGGTTTCCCAGACAGCCTGTGAAATCTCTATCCTCAGAGTTTCAGAAGCCGGATGGAGAAGCCCCCCGGCACGCTGCTCTAATCTTGAAGGTGACTCTGCTTTCGCCATATGGGCTCCAGAGGTCCCTTTCTTCCTGAATTATTTTCTGATTGAACATAGGAATGGGTTGGGGAAGTTGTAGGCTACATCTACACCAGTAAGCAACACAGCTGTAGGGAATGTTTCTGAGGAGCTGAACTAAATCATCTCAATTATTAGAACAGTACCTGGCATCGTTTTGGACTCCCCAGCTAGCAGTCTGCCAAACCATTCACGGACACAGCAGGGGAGACAGCAAATACCTGCGCACTCTGTCAATGAACAGTTTTCATGTAGCTACCTTTTGGAGCCAGCTGAAAGGCTTCAGCAGTGTGGACAGAAATATTTGTGTGCCAGTTGGTGCTAGTGCAAAAGAATAGTCCTGGGCACATTTGTTTACTAGTTTAGAGTGGCCCCAGTGTGGGAATTACACATGTATTTCTAGGAGCCCTTCCCAAGACTTTGAAGTGGTACTGCAGTCTTTCTCTACAATAAACTGGTTTTTTGAGCTTATCACAGGATGTTACAGTCCATAGATTCATTACTTCTTTTCTTCTTTGAGCAAACACCCCGTGCCTCTCTTTTAGTGAGAGACTCAGGAAGGTTGGCACACACCACACTGCAGACAGGTCTAGCACCTTGTGAACACCACAGACTCAATTGCTATTCTAAAAGGGCACAGGCTTCCCCAAAGTCTTGTAGTGTATCTGCCAATCCAGTGAGATGTCTCAGATATCCCAGAGCATCCAAAACGATGCTAAGCTCCCCTGTTTAGGCAACTGGATCCCAACTGTGGTTCTAGACTCAGTTCCAAAAGACACAAGAGAATGGGAAGCATGTTGCATAAAACAAAAAGCAACACAGATATCTAAAATGAAGTGCAGCAGTGTGCAAGGGCAACTGTATGAATCAAGAACTGTTCAGATGGATAGACCCCACTTTGGCTATACAGTGGTTGCAAACAAAGTTTATATCTGCTCTACCAACATAATGCTGTAGTGTGGCATCAGAATAGAGCAATAATTTTATTGGATCTCGTTATTCTAGACAGAAAAATGTCTTACAACCCATCCACTAACCTAATGAAGTTCTCCTGTGCTGTCCCACGAAAGAGATTTTAAACTTAAGAGGTGCCTCCCCTGACATGCAAAAAAAAAAGACAATTTTCTGCCCCAAGGAGGGAAGAGATATTCCAGTTTCTTTGAGCAGGAAGCAGCAGCCCTTCTGGCTGAGAAGCAGAAATATTCATGGCATTATTCTGCAGAGAGGATTTGTCAATAACTGATCTGCAGGCAAAGCAAATGATTGCAAAATAGATTTGGCTCATATGAAAACAAACAAACAAATTCGGAGTCTTGCCAAAACAGGCAGTGTTAAAAATTCTCTTCAAGTCTAATGACATGTTCCATTAAATCCCAAAAGCAAATGTTGTGTTTTTAAGCACTTGTTAAGAAAATGAAGGAAAGGACAGACTTGATTCACAAAGCTTCTGCTGCCTAACCTCCTTAGCTCTGTCCCAGGCTTCCTCCAAAGTACCTCAGCTCTGATTCACTCCCTCAACAAGGATCTTTCCTTTAATCCATCTCTGCAGGAGTGGGTTTGGCTTTGTTTCACAAAGCAGTGACCAGAACACCAAGCTAGTTATTGGTAGGGGAGAGAACTTGCTCTGAGCCTCCCTTTTTAATAATCTTCCATCTTGCATAAATAATTAAAGGTCGAGTGCAGCAGCAGTTAAAACCTTCCAGGTGAGTGCCTAATCCACGAAGTGAGACATGTCCTTCTTCATGTTCTGTTTTTTGAACCAAAGCTTGTTTATTTTACCTACTAAAGGGCACTGAGCCCCTTTTTAGGAGAAATGAGAGAAAAGCACCCCTTTCTTTCATGAGTGATTTGAGTGGATCACCCAGTTCTGCAGAAATTTTGCTCTCACATAAGCGGAAAGAGACAGTCTCAGAGTTGTGTAACACTCTGTGTGAAATAAGATAACTCCTTACCTACTACATTATGGTATTGCTAAAGCTGTTCTTTTGTCCCTTTTTTATATTTTTATGTTCTACTATAGAATTAATGAGCCCATGGTTTGATTAAGTAAGTCAACAGGGGGTAAAGGGCCTTTGAATTTTCTATGATGGTCTTCACTTTTCCAGCTAGCTATTAACTCAAAGGAAATATTTCCTTTTCATTTATGCCTTAGGTAACCTGTGGATGACCTTTACAGTTCAAATCAATTAATTTTTTTGTGTTTCTCATACAGCCTCAGGTTTATCCATCAGTATTACGAAACCCACAAAGACATTTTTGGTTTCCCAGTCCTTAAATGCTGTTATTCCATATCACAGAAACGTAATGCACCATTTAGCATCACCAAAGTCTGTAGAAACAAGGAACTCCTTCTAATTGCATTTTTTAAAAAACAGCTTTCAAAGGAAATAAAGTCAGTGAGAAGCATGAGATGTAATTGGATAACATGATTGCAGCACACCACACTGCAATTCAAGAAATTCCCCAACTCAGCCAACATTACCCAGTAATTAAAAATATCAATCACTTCTGTATTCCTTTGTCATGCAGGGACAGGTTGAAACTTTAGAATCCTATATTCCTAGAGGTATAAACCACAATACCCATGGTAATTGTGTCTTGAGTTTCCATAGAAACAGTGTTTATGGTATTGCAGTGTTATCAGGGGAAAAAAAATGAGTTATAAATAATAAAGAGGCTAATGTTGTTTCCCTTGGTCTTGCTGAACAGCTTCAGGCACTGAGACAGATGAATTGGATAGAAATGGAAGACAGCAGCTGTAACACCAATGCTTATTATCGGCTGTGCTTTATTACTGGAAAGCCCACATTAACGCTAAAGCTTCGTAATGTGATGGTGCCAAATTACCTTTTATTAACTATTATAACCACTAAAGATCTAGCTTCCTTAGAAATAATTGGATATGTTATTTTCACTCTAGCAATTTGCAGAATTCTAACTTCTCTTTTCAAAATGATTCAACCTCAGTTCACATTTTGCTCATCTATTCTCCATATTTCAACCAGAAACTGATTTTTGTTTGTTTGTACCTCCTATTCTGAATTCCCACAGGCCTTGCAGAATATCACTCTTACATCTACTTTACTTTTGTTAAGATGCAAAACTCCATATAAATATATATTACCTGCAAAGCTAGGTAACTCTCCGTTGTAACATAAATCGGTCACTTTGTAGAGGCAGTGCTTTTTATCTATTTCTGTCACGTAATTTAGTAAAAACAAGTGGGCCTAAGCTATCGCACACTCAAATGTTGGTACATAATTGACCCAGCTGTCAGAACCTCACGGCTCTCCGTCAGTGCTTTCTGTGCTCTGTAATCTTGAGAACTGGTGCAACAGGGATTGCTCCTGAGAGATGTTCGGTATCGTTAAGGCTGGCTGAAGTCATGGGGAATTGAAAGCAGACCACACTTCACAGGAGGCCTTCAGGACCACATTCAGATGTAGGACTTAATCACTTAAAGGAGGAGGTAGGCACCTATGTCATAAACAAATTGAGCTGCTTGCCACCTAGCTTTCATCTAATGCAGAGGGAATCTATGAGAAGAAGTTTCTGTATTGCAGGACCCAATCAGGACAAAACAGCTGAGAAGAAAGGACTGCATCCCTCCTTCCCTGCTGCTTTAGTATCTTATTTTACCTTTGTAATTCTCCTCATATTATCAACACTTCTACTTGCAACGTGAGGCCCAGGATAAAAGTCATTCTGTATTTTAGAGAAGAGTTTTTAAGACTGGTCTCACATCTTTTATAAGGGCTTCTTAATGGCTGCTTCTAATTGCTGGTATGAACGAGGTCTCCCTTGAGATCTGGCAAAGTTAGCCCTCTTTGTGAAAATGCTTCAGTGTTCTTTGGGCCCAAAAGACAAGAGCAATTTCATCTCGTTATTAGAACATACACCCCCTACAATTATGGTGAAGGCAATTAGTGTAGTCTCTATGCCCACATAAATAGCCATGCTCTCTAAGTCTGGATCCCATTTTGAACCTTGCCATTCAGTCTTATCACTAACTGTTTTCTATAGCAACACTGCCTGTGAAATTAATGTCTTATTTTGGTGTTCTGTCTCTTGTACTAGCCAGGAGCAAAGTCTTCAGAGAAACTTTATAATGAACAGTAACAGGAAAAGTTCACAGAGGGAACCCTCGCCTAAGCCTACACTGACAAGTGTTGCTTCATGCTCGTAAGCTTCTTCTCTCCTTTAAAAATCTTGTTTTCAAACTGGGTGTCTCATGGACAGCACTATTTTTTATCTGTCTTCTATATTTACTCTCAAACTCTCGATCTAAACAATATTTTGTTTAAAGACTCCACCAGTCAATCATGGATTGTGAAAGAAAATGGATTTAATTCATATATCTTTAAAAATGTTGAGACAGGCTTAAGTGCATAAAGATTTCTTTGCAGGGTCCATAGCTGATGACATCCAATAAACGCCAGTGATTAAAGTTATTTTCAGGGGAAAAAAACAAAAAACAAAAGGAGAAAGATTGCCTGATGGCAATCTCTGTCCATGAGAAAGCTGACAAAAGAGACATAACAACACTTCAGGATGTGCAAGTGCAAGGCAACAAGAACATCAGCACAAAAGCAGCAGCGGAAAAGCGCTGCCGCAGCAGCTTCGGCATGCCCAGGTGACAGCTTGCCCATCTGGAAGTGAAAGGCAGCCAGCAGGATTACAGGGTAAGGGCTGCAGAGTTGCAAAGGGAAGCCCCTGGGCATCACAAAGGTTCAGGCACTTGAGAAACTGCAAAACAGTTTAAAACATTCAGGGGAAAAAGAAAAAAAAAGGCCTAATGCGCAGAAGGGGACCTGATAGTGGCAGTGAGCATGCTTTGCTTGCATCACTGCTTGATGTGACTGGTACCCGACTTGTGAACACCTCACTAGCTTTTCCTACAGCTAACTGAAATCCCTTGCAAAAGTTCACAAGCAGGCGAGATCCGTACCAGGTTATAGTGATTCATTTGGACTGCAGTGGCGTGCAGGGGCTCCTTAGCAGGATCGGAAGCCAGGTATGTGCTGAACGAAACTGTAAGATAGAAACTTGTCTAACAGACACAAAGAAAAAGACACACATTTAGGTACACAGAGAAGTTATTAGAAGAACAGCTTTAGAACTGTAAGCTATCGATACATGTGGTCTTTCCTTCCATTTGTACAAAGTAAATGTACTGTTCCTAAATTGCATTTGCAAATATTTGCATGCACATGCCCAACTTCCTGAATTAGTCAACTTCATGTTTCTTCAGCGCTAAGCTAGAAGCTTATGTTTGAAATGTTGATGCAGTGAAGGTGAGAAAATTTATGAACTGCCTGGCATTAGTGTACCTGACTACAATGATCACAAGTCTTTCTAACAACTCGCTGAAATCGATGTATTGTTGCAGTTCTTCTTTTGCCTTTAGCAAAAACCCGGCTATAGCAGTGAGAGGTTTCTGCCTTCGCAACATGGTGATTCCATTTTATTGCTCACAACAAATTAAAAATATTTTTATGAATGTTATTTAAAGGAGAAAATCAATAATGATTCAGACTCTTGGCCTCTTCAGTGAATTGTCAGGATTATTTTGGAGGATTATTACATTGGCAGGAGTTCTTAGCAAATCTATCAAAAATACGCACAAAGCTTTCTCACCACAATTTATTTTTCAGACACACGCCAGATTCGTGCTCTAATAGCCATATCCAGATGCCTAAATTTGGAAGTGAAAGCTCTGTATATCCTGCAGCTTCTGCAGAAGGAAAAAGGGAGGCAAGAAGTGCCTTTTTTTTTGGTTTGTTTTTTTTTAAATCAAGGCAGCCTGCTACCAGCAATGCCTGAATATGGATTTAGGAGTTTAAAAGACCATCATCATCAAAAGACAGACTGGTTTCATCAATGAAGGATACACATTTCTGCTACTCAGAACTGTGGAATTCCGGTTTCCCTTTCAGCACCTAGTGAATGAGCCTAGACAGGTATTTCACTGTGTGGATCTTGAGGTGCCCTATGGTCCTTTCTAAAAGAAAGAAGTTGCAGATGATAGGCATTTCCCCATGGCCTAGAAGGAGCTTTCCAGTTACTTTGCCATCTCCATCAAACTGGCATTTTTTTATTAGGCTTACTGCCAGACCTGTGATGTAGGTCTCATTGAAGAGATTGGAAATCAAATAGTCTATAATGTCATCAGATTAAATGTACTACTACGTCTTCTAAACAGATGACAGACATTCCTTCTGCAATCAGTAACATTTATTTTTGCATGGATTTTTACTTACTAAAGGTCATAGAAGTTTAAGAAGATAAAGTTAGAATTTCTGAAACATTTAAAGTTGGTTGCAGCCAAATAAAATATTAAAACCAGTCCATTTAGAAGGGAAAGAAGAGCTATTTTATATCTTTAAGGTCAATATATTTTCTTTCAACAATGTGGAAAAGCAGCATAGCTCATAGCAGTTGTAAATATGCAAATTATTTCTCTAACATATATTTGAACTTGCCGAGTGAAAGAGGGAAAATTCACCTTCTTTCTCCAACAGCAGAGCTAACACACTCTTATCAAGTCTGTTAGTGGTATCTTGGAGCCATCTAGCTCACAGCTCTTTCGTGATATTTTGAGATCTATTACAGCACTGCTAATTGTGTTTTGAAACATTGATTTTAGGAAAGAGATGGAGTGTACTACATTAGAAAGCATTTCAGCCTTGGCAAAAATATACTGCATATACTGGAAATGAAGTCAAGATTGACTTGTACTTGTACCCCATGGGGAAAGCATAAACACTTGCTAATTATAGAGGAAGCTAACCACCAAGGTAGCTGGGGACACAAATTCATCTTTCCAAACAAAGAAAACTAAACACTTGCTTACACAACCCTGCTAGAGAAAGGGCTGTGCAGATCTCTCTACATTAAATGAGCTGTCTCCCCAGGGCAAACGAGCCCAGCCAGCAGCCCGGCACCACTGAGAGACACAGGAATGAGAAAGGCTGACTGAGGGGCAAAGCATAACCTTGGCTTCTCATGGCCAACCCCTCCACTATCCTCCATGCCACCATGGTGAGGCCACACCACCACATCCCAGCTTCTCCAGAAGACTCATGAGGCGCTGAGGTTTTGTGCAGCCCTTGTATCTCTTATTGTCCTCTCCAGTAAGAAAATAGTCAAAATGAACTGTGGTGGGCCAGGAAAGCTTTTCAATAAGATTTAGTCATTGGACAGCTAGGTAACTCATTCAGTGCTGCTTACCCAGCGTGTGCTGTTGCCTCCATGTTAGCCAGGCTACTGCTTTTGGGCAGTCCTCCTTCCCCTACTGATATCCATGAAAAACCCTGGGGTCACTACAAGCCCCAAAGGCTATGTCCGTAGCACAGTCTCAAGTGCTCATCCCATTTAATTGTTAGTACACTTATGTGCCAACAAAGGTTTAACTCGTTCCAGCTAGCTCCCACCCAGACCAGACACCCAAGCACTCTTCACAGGAGAGCAAGGACCCAGCAGAGCTCATACTCACACTGAACCCAGCAAACCATATGGATGAGGTCACTGTGTTTTGGAGCAGAGGAGAGTTTTGCACATGAGCACAACGTGGTACCAGCGGCAGAGAAAAGCCCAGTCTCGTTATGTGTGCTACCACAGAAACAGAGGCATCAGTAGGGTGAGTCTGAGCTCTGCATCAGAAAAAGGAGCAATAACAACATCTTGACCTCCACCTCTGCTCATTATTTTAGAGCTGCTGGAAACACCCAAAAAGTAGACATTAATCAAATTTCTATCCAAGCAGAACAATAAAAAAATAAAATCATTGCTTCCAGTGCTGTCCTCTCTATATTCAGTTCTTTTTCGACAAGATTTTTACTTGTAGGAGAAAATTCATAAGAACATGAAGCAGCTTGTCTGATAGCTGCTGAAATGCTGGTTTTAGTGACAATATGTACAGCCATGTTAGAGGCAGCAGATAGAAGAGACTCTGCTGTGCTCCTTTGATCATAAACGCATAGATGCGGTGCTTAGGGACATGGTTTAGTGGTGGACTTGGCAGTGCTAGGTTAATGGTTGGACTTGATGATCTTAAAGTTCTTTTCCAACCAAAAGAGTTCTGTGATTCTGTAACTGGAATATAAATAACTGCTTGCTCTACTTAGATACATTCTGCACAGTGGACATTGAGATCAGAAAAAGCACAGAATCATAGAATGTTTTGGGTTGGAAGGGACCTTAATGATCATCTAGTTCCAAACCCCCTGTCACGGGCAGGGACAGGCTTTGAATGTATAAGGAACAAATACTTACCTAGTACTTCTATAACAGTAAAAGAAGGGATTGAATTCAAACTCTGTGACAAATTATTCTGTGTTGTTGTATAGACTAAGTGAAAATACGGGAGAGGGTAGAGGTCCCGGGCTCAATGCACAGATGTCTTTGTATAGTTATATGTTTTCTTATTTATATTATTCACAAAGGATTGTAGTGCATAAGATTAGTGCAGCTAGACAAAGCAAAGCTTTGCTGCATTAGCACATGACTTAGCATGCTATCTGGGCTGAACAGGAGTGAGTTTGATCAACTGGATGAGTGAAAACCCATTTCACTAGCTTATAGTGAAGCTGGTATGGTAGAATGGGCAAACTCCACATTGCATTCACTGGAGATAACACTGGAAAATTATATCAGTGAAATTCACCCATTTTAGCATGTAGGCAGGGCAGCTGAGTTTAGGCAGCAAGAGATGTATTCCCCAGTTCCCGGTTTTTCTAAAAGCAAAAATACACCTCTATTCCTATTGATTGAAAAAGGAGGTGGGGGAGTAGGAACAGAAGAGAGAGCTGAAGAAGGGAATGAGGGAAATAAATAAAGCTCGAAGACTAAAGCGAAAGGTTTTCAGAGGCTCACAGAGATGGAGAGGATACAAGGAAGGTTTATTCTCAGTCCAGCTGATAAATGGTATCTCAAAAGGGAAATGTGACAGGAGTAGAAATATTAAGAGTCAAAATACAAGGGCACTGTTAATAATTTATTTCATTGCCCTGTGTTTTGTTTTCAAAACTGCAAACCCTTCTCTTCACCTTTACTTTGACAGACTAAAGCAAACTTATTCCTAAGTCTCATTTAGTAAAAACCCCAACTCTGAATGAGATGACCAAGTTAAAAGGTCCCCCATTCTTCTGAGCAGGGAGTTGAACAGAGTGAATAGGCAAAGTCACAGAGGGCCTTTCATTCAGCAAACATTGTGAAAGACTAGAAAATTGGGGCACACATTTCACACTCTTCTACGAAGGCCTGTTTGGATCTGGGGAAACAGACACTCATGTCAAGACAAATCCCTTTTGGCACCTGATAACTAACACAGATCTGAAGAGCCACACAGCATCTATGAACCCCAGAATTAAACGCCCATCAGAAACAGAATGTATTTTTCTGAGTTACAGCCAGATACAACTGAGCAAAGCCCAGCTAACTACAAGCATCTGCAGGAAAAAAGGCCACAAATGACCCATCTAGTTTGCTTATACCTATCACCGGTATCATCTGTAGGTATCTTTCAGTAGGAGGCATATACCAGCTCCCCACCATTGCTTCTTATGTAAAAGTCATTTAACATCCGTTCAGTTCCCTTCCAAATCACAACTGACTGCTTGATAAGAGTCCTTAATAAAAGTTCTTCATAACAAAATGCTATATAAATAAATAATGATTAATAAGTGAAGGGAAGTTTAGTGATATGTCCTCCTGACATTAAGGTGAAGCTTGTATGGTGTCACCTTTTCAGTACAGTATATCTTAAGTATCCAGCAAGATTCTCGGATGAACTTGGTATACTCTATTGGGTTTACAAGGCAAGGTGTTGGTAGTAGTAGGTTGCAGGGGTGGCCTCTGTGAGAAGAAAACAGGAGTTGCACCTGTGTTGGACAGAGCTAGTTCCAGCTGGCTACAAAATGGACCCACCGCAGAATACATCTAAGCCCAACAGTGTTGCTGGTGGCACCTCTCTGATAACAGGACAGGGTAGAAAATGCTGTGCAGCAACCATGAGAATGAGGAGTGGGGAAAAAATGGGAGGAAAATAGCCCTGCAGACACCCAGGTCAGTGAAGAAGGAGGGGGAGAAAGGGATCCAGGTGCCATAGCACAAATTCTCCTGCAGCCCATGGAGAAGACCATGGTGAGGCAGTCTGTCCCGTTGCAGCCCACGCAGGACTGTGGTGGAACAGATAACCACCCTGCAACTTGTGGAGGACCCCACACCAGAGCAGGTGGACATGCCCTGAAGGAGACTGCAGCCTGTCCAGACAAAACTGCTGGAGTAGGTTTTCTGGCAAGACCTGTGGCCCATGGAGGACCCACACTGGAGGAGGCTGTTTCTGAAGGACTGTGTCCTGTGGAAAGGATCCACGCTGGAGTAGTTTGTGAAGAACTGCAGCCTGTGGGAAGGATCCATGCAGGAACAGTTCATGAAGGACTGTACCCCATGGGAGAGACCCCATGCTGGAGCAGGGGAGTGGCACAGACAAAGTGCTATGAACTGGCCACAACCCCTTTTGCACTGCACAACCCAGGGAGAAGGAGGTAGAAGAGCCAGAAATGAAGGAGTGAAGTTGAGCCTGGGAAAAAATGGGAGGAGGGTTTTTTAGTTTTGTTTTTGTTTCTCACTATGCTACTCACTATCCATTTTTAGCTGGCAATAAATTTAAATAATCTTCCCAAGTCAAGTCTGTTCTGCCTGAGACAGTATTTTGTAAGTGATCTCCCTATCTTTATCTCAACCCACGAGCTTTTACATCTTATTTTCTCACACTGTCCTGTTGAGGAGGGGGAGTGAGAGAGCAGCTGCGTGGGCATCTGGCATCTGGCCAAGGCCAAATCTACCACACATTTCTAATACAAGAATATAAAAGGAAAAAGAAAAAAAAGAACGAAAAAATAATGTCTCAGGCATAATTTAAAACTTGATATGAACAGGAATAATGTATGAAGTTGTACTACAGCACAACAGTGACTTGATTCTCCGAGTTAGTTCTGACTATGCCCTTTGCACAGTCCAGTAGAGTCATTCATTCTTTGGGATATCAGACAGGGAAATGAGTTTAGGATTAGATTAAGCACCTTCCAGAAGGCACTACTGTTGCATAAAAATAAATCTAGAAATACATTTTCTTGATTGTAAAAGTGGCTTAATGATAAAGCCTCAGAAATTGCAGCTGGGAGTGGGGATGGTCATTATTTCCCCTCTCCATTAAAGTAATCATGACAATGCTATGAAAGCTGGGAGCATTGCCCAGAAGAAGGACTTTGCTTACTTCATAGGTTCAGGGAATTTAAACTGAGCATAACATTTGATGCATTAATGGGAGCACTTGTCAAATGTAACATTTTTTATGCATGATGATGTCTTCATTAATCATGATGATACTATGTGTATGATAGCCGAAATGAAAAGAAAAGCCGAAGAGACAAGATCACAATTTCTTCAAACCCTCCACAGGAGGGATGAACTTGAGAATCTGGGCTGTATACTTTTCAGTTTGCAGGATGCTAAGAAATACAGGGCCATGTCCTAATTTTAGATGTGTTTTTTGAACTCCTACTGCTATTGTTTTTGGCAAGCGTGCTTCCAGAGTTACACTGTGCACTGCTGCCTGCTTATTCATACTTGCTAGTGATACAGAAGACAATGAAGCTGAAATTAATTTTAGTTTTTACACATAAGAGAGGCTGAGTCTTTTCTTCCTGCAGCAGAAATATGATTAAGTTTTTCTATTTCACTTTGTCCTACAAATAGGAGATATCCATAAATTATAACAGCATAAAGGCTTGGCCTTTTCACATCCTGATAAAGCAGCCGTTTGAAGAATGTTCTTCATTTCTTCAGCCCATTGAAGAGATGCTCTTCTTTTCCCAATGGGTACTTTGACTCTTCAAACTCAGTCTTTCAGTTTAGTTGCTTACCTAATATGACATTGATGTTTTCATTTATCTCATTTGTGGTAAGTGAAAGGTCTTGTCAATAGGGATTTGGCACATCTTAAAGTTTCAGTAAGACTTCTCTTCCTTTTTAATGAAATCATTTCCTAATACTCAGTCTTTTTATAGTGTCATGTTGAACTGACAAGAAATTGTTTCTTTTCAAGGTTCAGGAGAATTTTCCCTAGGTAGCTACAACTCAATCAACACAGAAAATAGTCTTGCAAAATGTTTTTGCAATTTTGAAGGGCTAGAGGTCTCAGTAGCTCCTTGCTATGATGTTAAGAGGTGACTCAGAACCTGTAGCTGGAGTGTGCCAGATTTAATTAAAAACGAACTTAATGCAGGTCAACAAAATTCTCTTAGAGGTTAGTTTGTTCCGATATGCTTTGTACAAGGTATTGTAACTGCAACATACAACCTCTTCAAAAGGCTTGAGAAGGAAGTTGCCTGCTAGAGTGAGCAGGAACCATGCTACTTACAGGGAAACAAATGCAATTGCAGAAGCAGGGAGGTGACTGACCTGTGTGTCCAGCGTTATCATGGAAATGGTTGCCAACTGATGCTATCTGACAGTCCCATGAGAGTGAACACCAGTGTGGAAGTTACTGATGATTCTGGTGGAAGCACTGGAGGTCTGCCCACAGTGACCTTGGGCCACAGCTGAGGTGGCCTATGGCTTTCAGGGGGAAGGGTGATATCATCAGCATCTACATCAGCCAGATGGACTGCCTCAAGGCAAAGTCATTGGGAAAAAGGGTGCTCTGTTTGGCACACCAGGTACTGAGCTGCTTCCTCACATACCCCAAACTGTCTTTTCTTGTACTGTATTGTCAGCTTAAAGACATTGTGTCACTGAACAGTGTCAGTGTAACCAAAAAGATTTAATAAAATATTTGATGATTTATTTAAGATCATATCTCACAGAAAACATTTGGTTTTCATCCTTCTTCAAGACACTTTGTAGTACTTTACTGAATACTAAGGCATGGAAGGACTCTTACTTCAGTTACATAGGCATCAAATTCAGGTGCAGAAAGACCTAATGATCCTAAACACAGGAGTCTGTTCAGGATCTTACCTATTTCGTGTGCCAGTGCCCTCATGCATGCCCCATCCTTCCAGCCACACTGGAGCCATTTCTCTGTGTAAGAGCAGATGCAGTTCTGCCTTTGTCCTTTGCAGCAATCTAATTCCGGAGCCAGCTGCAGAAGTGGTCTAGAAGCCAAGGGGATAATGAATTTGTGTAAGTTTGTGTCCCTAACAAGACGTTTCATGAGGCACAAGTTATTGCAGCATGCGATTCTAGTCTATTTACAGAGTATTGTACTAGTTCAGCTCTCATTTAAGACTCCTCCGCTGCTAGGGAAAAACCTTAAGGAGAAAACTTTTCAGCTTCTTATAAAATAAATGATCTTTCTCTCATGAGAGAAATTTTCTCTCATGAGATTAATTTTCTCTAATGAGTTGCTAGTCAACATGGAGAATGTCCATGGAGTGCGTGGAAGACAGCTTC
>VWZZ01002136.1:375809-389642 GCA_013399095.1 Psophia crepitans | reverse complement strand
TTAAAGATTCTGTGATTCTAATTGCAATCTTGTATCAAGATTTATCGTTATGGCTTATCTGAGGAATGCAGGAGGGGGTGAGGGTAAAAAAAAAAGTAATCCTAATTATTCAGTTGGTTAAAAAAATAATGAAGATCTTAGAAATGTAGTAAAACAAAACTAAAAACCTGACTGAATTGATGACATCAGCTATTTGCAAACTGGTTTAATTTGATTTTTTGCCAGGTCATTAGGGAAAAGGAAACGTTAAAGGCTATTGCAGTTTAAGTAAATAAAATAGGCCTGTTCCCTCTGTGCAGGCAAGTCTGTATCAACATATAATTTCTCAGTGAGTACCTTTGAAAAACACTGTATTTGGTTCTCAGTCACAGAAGACTATTTTGATAGTGTCACACTTACTAGAAACACCAACAGCAGACAGGAAGTAATTTCGGTGATAGTGACACCTCAGACATCTGTAAGCACATGACAATCCAGCCCACAAGCTGACCATGGAAATAAGGCCCAGGAATATTATGTGTAAAGTCTACACTGTCGTAAGTTGCAAGCTTAGGTTATTGCTAACTTAACTGTAACAATGTATTAAAAGATTGGTCATCATAAATGGAAAAATTGAAGGAAATTAAAGAATGGTCTCCAAAATTATAGTTATAGTTAAAAGGATATTAACAAAAGAGGTTACAGTTTTAGTACCTTTCTGAGCCTAAGATGACCCCACTTTTCTTTGTCACTGCCTTGATATCGTCCAGGGGTAGAACCAAGCAGATACACTCTACACAAAGAAAAAAAAGAAAACCCACCAAGTTATTTGCAGGACTGGAGTGTTTCGGTTTAGAAAGTATTAAGGTATTTAAGTAAAACCTATCAGCAAGGTTGCATATAGAAGTGCAACCAGAAATATTTAATCTTTCACCCTTCAGCTTTACAATGCAAAGTAGTTTTTCAGCTCTAGAATTATTAGCATCCTATATAGCTGTCATGCACCACCAGGCCATTCTATAGCATAGACGTGAACCACACCTATATCTGTGTACAGAACACAGAAGACAGATTATATTAGCCATAAACGCAAATGGCTCATTTAGCACAGAACTGGGCATGTAATTTTGAGTAAAGCAATTTTTTCTGCTATATCCAAATCAGCAGATTCAGGTATGAGATTTCATTTGGGCACCTAATAGCTCAGATGCTAAGTACAGCTTTTTCAACTGTCTTCCTAATAATGCTTTAGTACCCTGCTTGACTTCGCCCTGAAACCTGAGAAGAAGCCTGCCCAGAGTCACAAAGAGATGGTTTAAGCAGCTGTTCCTTTTACTGCATCTCAACCTTGACTTCACCCATGAATAGGAACGTCCCCTATGTATTTTATGTGGCAAGGAACTGATCCCTACACTAAGCAGTGACTCTTTCCTAACCCATGCATAAACTCACATCAGCTAGGGCTCAGCCAATCTGACTATAAGTTACAAGACTGGAGGAGGAAAAAAGATGTAAGACTGCATGTAGAGAAAAAAAAGCACATTTTTATTTTCTACATTAAACTAGACAAGGCTTTGGTCTCTGTTTCCACCACAGTTTATGACCTTTTTCAACTTTTCAAGAAATTTGTGCCAGCTTATGAAACTGTTAGTAAGCAGGCAAAGAGATTCACACTTTCTGAAGTAAATACCATGGGAAATGCAGGATGTATCTGTTCGAATTAAACATCCTGAATTATTTTAAGTAACATCAGTGAAGTGATATTGGAGAAGACTGTTTCAAGACAAAGTATATTATTGCTTAATATAACATTGCCTACCAGACACGATCCATGCCTGTAACGGGCAAAGTTTTCCACATACATATATAGATTGAACTTTGCTTTGAAAGTACAGACGCCTATTCTTAGTAAAATCCCCATTACAATAACCTTTGCTTTATATGATCCCTCTACAAATCCAACTCATTTCTTTCCACTGCTCATTTTATTGGAACAAACATTTAAGCCAGACTGACTTCAACGAAACTGAGTCCTTATTACAGCTACCTTCTGTCAAGTTACTGCTGATGCACCTTTTTTCATTCCTTTAATATCTATGTTTCTAAAACTAGAAACCAGACAATTCAACATGAACTGCATAACATAGATTTTAAAAATTGCCTAAAGTTACACTCATGTTTGGTCACTTAAGTCTGAAGCAAGTTAAACTTACAAAACAAACCCACCACCTAAACAAACATCTCTTAGGATCTATTTTTTTTAAAAAAAGCATGCAAGTTACTATAAACACAAGATAACATATACCTTGTCTCTGATAAATCATGTTCTTGAATCAGGTCTATCCATTCCTTGAGCGTAGGAGAATTGTAAGCCATCAAGTAACTTATTAGGTCAGATTTAAAATTAGTTTCAGATTCACCAGCAGAACCAGTTGTTCCCTGAGGTAGCCTTGGATATAAAGGGCTTAGCCATATTCTAAAAACAAAGCCAGAGGAAACAAGGACACAACACATTGACACACGGTTTTAATCGGCGATTGCAGCACATCTGAAGGTCCTAAATGAATACTAGACAGATTTATTGTGATACTAACTATAAAACAACTTGCCCTTCCTTTACAATTACAGAATTGTCAAGTCTTACACTCAACACCATAAAACTAATACAATCACATTTACCCATGCACATGTTTACAGCTTTCATCACTGTTAAACAGGTCAGGCTCAGACTTAACCAGTAGTCCTTTCATCAAGATTTTCTCTACGAATAGAACACTGCAATGCACCCTGCTAAGCTACTGGTTTGTGTAATTATATGGAAGAACACCAATTAGGGTGTCTGAAAGTTCTGCATAGTTTCAAGAGTAGCACATAATGATAATTTGCTTCTCCAGAACTTATATCTGAACAAAATAGTGGGCACTATGCAGGGAAGACATCCAGCATCTCTTTCCACTCACACATTATTGTAGCCATAGAAACCAAAGGTTCTGCATTATCAACTTTACAATGTGTTGATACTACCCTTTGTAATTCAGAAGACTATAGAACAGAGAAGCCAGCAAATCATCGTATTGGTGATACTGCGTGTTATTGCAGTGTGCAAATGCTAAAAAGAGAAAGGTTTTTCATGTTTGACAAGGAGGGCAACTTGTTAAGCATCCCAAATAGATATTTTCATGCCTCCTTGGCTTTCTGAAAAAACTAACTGCCAAGATACTAAAGCCATCCCCAAGTAAAAGATTTAAAGGCAGAAAATCAGTGGCTATGTTTTTGCCACTCGAACTGAGAGTTTGGCTCAGACAAGTGAAAAGCTTCAAAACCTTGCCACATTTAATAACAGCAAAATGGATGTCAAGGTGACAATAACTCCTAAAAATCCATTTTCAATTAGTTTGATGAAGAAATCATATACCCTGACTTACCGTGGAGATCTAACTAAAAAGTGCTCCCATAAAAACAGCCAAGAAAACAAGAGTCTGAGGGGTCTTATACTAACATATCACTTAGTTCTATTTTCTGTGCTCTAAACAAAAATATGTCCCAAACTGGCCGTTAAGTTTAAAAAAAAACCTTCTACCAAAAAACGAGGAAGAAAATTCCTTCCAAGAAAAGGATACAAGGTGGGTACTGGGTCATCTATGGTGTTAGGGAACCAATGGTGCCCAGTATTTACCAGGTGACATTCTGACAGTCACAGCAGAAGCAGAACATTTGTACATTCACATTATTCTTGCAGATAGGGTAATTCTTAAATAGCAGCCTCAAGTGTGGATAGAGTACTTTATAGCTAGGTAGTTTTTTCATAGAGACAGCATGGCATTTCAGTCAGACCGAGTTTAAAGTTACAGCCAGCTCAGGACATAATTTTGTTTACAGTAGAAAGCAAGTAGAGTTCACACTTAGACAGCTACCACTATTCTAGGTTACTTTTTTTTGCAGGCTAGCTCTGTCTTAAGAGTGTACAACTTGTGGCACTGCATCATCTGACCTCATATCCTGTGTCCAGCTATAGCAGATACCTACAGAAAATACTGAAGCAAACTTACATCTGCCAGAGATTCTTGCTTACCCCTGAGTTTTCTGGTGCCAATCTTCAGCAATGAGATTGGATGTATGTATTACAACTCGAAGACCTTCTTCATATAACAAGATCATCATTTTCCTTTAAAAAAAGATTATAACACTTCATCTGTTTCAAGTACACAGAGAGCAGGACCTAAATTAACAATTAAAATGCTCCAAGGTAATCATCTTCCAAATATTTGCTCTGCATAGTGCAAACACTGACTTCAATCCATGTGCCAAACCTGCACAGCCGTCATTAGATTATCACCATATATTTTGGCAGCATCATACGATATATTCCAAAGTACATCTTAACATCTCACGCAGCTGATCTCCCAAAGCAAAAAATGAATACTTGCAGAATACTTTCTATGTTTGCTATGTTCTTCAGAAACTTACTCCTTCGCAGATAGTTAAATAAATTAAGGAATGCTAAAAAGGCTTTGCTTATAGCTGAATTTATTAAAAGGTAGTTCTTCCCTTAAACTGACAACTTTTAAAATAAAAGATATGTAGGTAACTAACCATTGAGATGGCAAAAAAAAGCGTTTTTTGTCTACCATAAATCTAAACTCAAGCTACAGAAAGAAGTTTTAAAACTACTGAGTTCAAAATAAGTGTCTGCATTTTTTTGTAACATAAGTGCTCGAACTTTCATATGCAATTTTTCAGTAGATGTGTGAAGATATCATATCCACTGGCCCTGAAGGGTGAGATGGTTTCCATAGAAACCAATGCTCAAGAATAAAGGCTGTAAGGAAAAACATGCTTATTTTCATTGCTGTCCCATGGTGAGAACACTATGCAAATCATGCCAGGCTCAAATGTAACCAATGATTTATTCAGTAATTTCTGCTTTTCATGTTAAGTGTTCAGCAAACTAACATTCAAGTACCTGCACGTTTTAACATGCTTGCCGCATAGTTTATGCGGCATGCAAGACCCCCTAACTACAAAATAGTTCCCCACATCTGTGCTATGCCTTGATTTACGCACAATTGAGTTGACAGTAAAGTGCAAGACTAAGGTATATAAAAGTGATAACAAAATATTGCTGTTTAAAAAAAATCACTAACATGAATTACATGTTTTACATCATACCACAGGAATGATATGAAATTTAAATTTTATATATGATGGGGTGAAATCTGTTAAGTTTCTCTTGAAACAATTTTGCTTCATTATCCACCAAGATTCACTTTACTGGTCTGCTATCCACTTGTGCCCCATCTGCAGTGGAAAATGCATTTGGAGATACACTACCCAGAACCACCCTTTAAAATACAGGATTAAAAAATTGTAGCATTTAACAACACTATCACTTATTTATCCCAAAGTGTGGAGAAAAAAAAATTACAGTTGAGCACACAGAATAAGAGCTGCTGCTTAAACTGCTTAAATCAAAATAAGCTAAAGCTTTAAAAATTACCAGTTTGAAAACCAATCTCAGTTCCTTCTATGTCCCTCACTAAACCTGAGAGAGATGCAAGACTCAAAATGCTGATTTCTTTCCTTTATTTGCATATTCTTCTCCGAACAGGTAATGAGGAGGTCAGTCTGCTTTCTACCAGAAACACAATGGACCTTAAGTGGGCATTTCAGACCAATGTTTTAACGTAATGTCATATTTTATAAAATGAGTTACATGAAAGTATTCATTAAAAAATACTGCAGTACCCTGAAACCAAAGATCTTCATTACAAGACAGAAGATTAAATTTGTTCTTATCTGTAGCCTGCAATCTACAAAATTACCTTTGTAACATTTCTATAATATCAAAGGTTTTTTTTCTCTGAAAAGACCCAAAACTTCAGTAATTATTTTCAAATCATCCATGTTAATTGCAAAAACTGAGTAGTAAATCAGTTTGTGATCACTGCCAATGACTGATCAAGTCTGTATTACAGTTTTGGTATTAAGGCATGAGTTAAGAGCCAGGAACAACTACAATTGTCTCACTTGATATAAAGATACAAAAATAAAGATACAAAATAATTAAGGAAATTTTTCTTAAAGACTCAGCAATTTCTATGAAACGTACTTTTATGGCTTTAAAGTAACGGGCAGATAACTGAAACAAATACACACAGAACAGGAAAGATACTACTTTTATATTTCATTAATATGTGTTAATGGCCAAGGTTCTTGGCCTTCAGAACTGTATTTTCACAAGTGGTAATAATCTGTCTTCCTATCCCATAAATACTTCTAACACACTAGTTACTCTTCCAATTATGGTAACTGCATGTACCAACTCTGTGGTCATCTTTAGAAGTAGAGGTTTCTGCTTCACAGCTGTTACTTACGTATGGTGAGTTCCAAATGCAATATCCAGTTTCGCCTATAAAATTAAAAAGTTCATCATTAAAAATTCCTATTGTACATTCCTATATGCAAAAATGTTACAGCATGAAGATGTGCTTCTTCATTTTGCTGCGCTTCACCGCTCTCTAGTGGTCAAATGAGAAAATACATGATTTTTCCCCTCACCACCTTTAAGTGTACTAATTTCTAGAATTTAGACTTCAAATCGCAATGCAACTCTCTGCTGGAAATGCTCCAGCAGAATTTCGGGTCTCTTCACAATATTTTCAAAACCATCCAGCCTTGCAGAAAAAGACTCAAGGGTCCTGCTAGACACAAAATTGAACAGAAGCCAGCAATGTGCCCTTTCAAAGATGATTAAGTGTCCTAGGCTGCTTCCTAGAAGAAGCGTTACCAGCAGGTTGAGGGAGGTGATCCTTCCCCTGTACTCAACATTGGTGAGGCCACACCTGCAGCACTGGGTCCATTTCTGCACTCCCCCATACAGGACAGATACAGACATCTGGAAAGAGTCCAATGAAGGGCCACAAAGATGAATACGGGACTAGAGCATCTCTCCTGTAAGGAAAGGCTGAGAGCTGGGTCTATTCAGTCTGGAGAAAAGGAGACTCAGAGGGGATCTGATCACCTGAAGGGAGGGTGCAAAGACAAGAGAGCCAGGCTCTTTTCAGAGGTGCCCAGGGATAGGACCAGAGGCAATGGGCACAAACTGAAATACAGGAGGTTCCCTCTGAGCATCAGGAAATTTTTTACTTGAGGGCTCCTGAGCACTAGCATGGGTTGACCCATAGAGTTATGGAGTCTCCATCCTTGCAGATATTCAAAGCCTATCTGGACACTGTTGCCAGACAACCGGCTCTAAATGACCCTGCTTGAGCAGGGGAGCTGGCCCACATGGCCTCCAGTGGTCCCTTCCAACCTCAACCATCCTGTGATTCTGAAACATGGGATGACTGTTACAAGCAGCTTAATGGCTAAAGTTGTGAAGAAGCCAGACAGAAGTGCTTTTTTATCAGTGCTCTGCTCTTATTAAAGGAGTATCTACAAAACAATTTCTAGGGAGAGACTAAAACATTCTTAACATCTGCAACATTTTTAACCACTGATAGCTCCAACATTGTGCCTAGTTAATATAGGTGTGGAGGAGAAAATTGAAATACTTATGTTTACTTTTGGGGTACTAAGATAATGGAATGCATGTAGACTACCAGAAGAATCTGAAGCAGTATACACAAATAAGAAAATAAAATTCCATTTCCCCCCACTAGTTATTATTAACACTAACTACACTGACAAGTTTATCATATGGGACATATTGCATAGAAATTCTTGTTGCATGTGAAAAGGAAACATTATCTGCAAAAATATGAACTTATGGTTAACATACTTGAAATATTAATGTGAAATTGTTGCTACTCCACAACTTGGAGCAAACACCTAATAGCATAGCACACAGCAGTCCTGAAATCCTGGCTTTGAAAACTCATTATATTTGGCATCAATACAGCAATCTCTAGGAAGGTGATGGTTACCAGACTGCCTAAGAAACAAAATTTCAAAATCATCCCTCTTCTAATGAGGAGTAAAGCTATCCCTGTGATCAATAACATACTCAACCACCAAAATCCTGAAATACTGGCAAGTTGCCTTCTTTTCCTGAGGCTGAAGCCAATAACTATATGACTTGGGGCCAGCAAAAGACTGAGCATAACATCAGAGAGAAAATGCCATGTGCTGGGAAGTGTGCTCACAGCAATTTTTACAGTATTATGGAGACTATTTATAACAGCATTTTCTCATGCAAAACATATTTGGGCGCACAGTAATTCTTTGATGAGACTTAAGATTACAGTGACACTAGGACTGAGTTCTGCACTTTAGATAAAAAGTGCTTCCTTCTCAGCCATTACAAGAACTTGAGTGCAACATGTTAGTGGAGAAAGTGTGCAGCTCTTCTGTGAGGCCCATTATGTTTTCGTGGGCAGCTGCGCTGTGCAAACCTTTTGTGGGTGACAGCCTACTACAGTCACAGAAGACCAGGAACATAGTTACCATGTTCCTATTGTCCTGGTAAGTATATTCTTTTAATCATGACAATAAGTTACTGACTTTCCATAAGGTGTGCGCCTCTTCACCCATAAGATTTTGAGTGCAACAGATGGCTTTATTTCAGCCCAAGGATGATACAAATGTTAGTTACCTGACAAAAGCTAATGTTCTCATAGGGGCGTGCTTGTGCAAGCAGCTCAGCTTTAGATTCTCTCTTCTCACCATGAACTATCAACAGTGGCTTCTTCCTTAAATAAAAGGAGATTACTATTAAAACATCAAGTCAATTAGTAATCAGTACTAACCACTCCTTCATGTAGGTATGACTTCTGGCCCCTAAATCTGATAGGCCAGCAGGAAGATGGCACTAAAATTTACATGCCTTATTAATTAATTCAAAAAAGCAGTAACTACAACAAAACCTCTAATAAACATTAAAAAATTGCAATGGAAGAAGGGAAACAGGAAGCATGGAGTAAATCAGACACCAAAACTAATAATATAAGATCTTGTACAGATTCTTGTCTGCATAGCTGGAAACAGACAAAAAGCTCTCAAAAATATTGATATCTACAGTGTGGACCTAAGAATTTCTCATGGAGAAGATGGGAATAATGAGGGCTAGGTCTATGCTGGCAGTAGTTTCATGGTCACTTCCTTATATTCTGTTCTACCAAATTTCCAGTAAAATGTACAGTTTTCTTTCCTTTTTTTCATACATCACATGCTCAGTGCTATACACACTACTGCTTCCTCTGCAGTAGGTTGCAATTATTAGAATGGAATTTCAAGCAAACTTAAGAACTGCTTTCATGACAATATCCAGCAACTCCAACCATATCGTACTCAACATCTACCATAGTTTTCTTGTGCCCTTCCTACATTTCCTCCTTTCTCCTGTATTACCTTGCTCTTGCCTCAGTAAACTGTACGGCAAAAAGTTTGTTGTTCCATCTTTATAGGTCATCTACTGCATTGTCATCATCGCCCACACAAGACCTCCTAAGTGTTAATTAATAAAAATCAGAAGCCAGACATACCGAACTCTGGCCATTTAACGGTCTTGAAAAGAGGCAAGAAATCAATGGAGAACTACAACTGGAATAACAAAACAGGTTGGGCCCAAAGAATCATAGTAAATGGAGTTACATCAGGCTGGCGGCCAGTCACTCCTGGGGTTTCCCAGGGCTCCATTTTAGGGCCAGTTCTTTCTAATGTTTTCATAAAGAACTTGGATGTAGAACTAGAAGGTGTTGTGAGCAAGTTTGCAGACAACACTAAATTGTGAGGAACTGCTGATTCCGCTGAGGGTGGAGATGCCTTGCAGAGAGATCTGGACAGATTGGAGAACTGGGCAGTCACCAACTGCATGAAGTTTCACAAGAACAAGTGCTGGATTCTACACCTGGGAAGGGGCAACCCTGGCTATACATATAGACTGGGGGATNGTGTAGTTTTGGGTGCCACAGCACAAAAAGGACATAAAACTATTGGAGAGTGTCCAGAGGCAGGCAACAAAGATGGTGAAGGGTCTAGAGGGGAAGACAAATGCAGAGAGGCTGTGGCTCAGCCTGGAGAAGAGGAGACTGAGGGCAGACCTCATGGCAGCCTACGGCTTCCTCATGGAGGGGGGGGGAAGGGGCAGGCGCTGATCTCCTCCCTCTGGTGACCAGCGATAGAAACCAAGGGAACAGCATGAAGCTGTGACAGGGGAGGTTTAGGTTGGAGATCAGGAAAAGGTTCTTGACCGAGAGGATGGTGGGGCACTGGAACAGGCTCCCCAGGGAGGTGGTCACAGCACCGAGCTTGACTGAGTTCAAGAAGTGTCTAGACAACGCTCTCAGTCATCTGCTCTGATTGGGCTGGTCCCGTGTGGAGCCAGGAGTTGGACTTGATGATCCTAATGGGTGCCTTCCAACTTGGGATATTCTATGATTCTAACTGTAAAAGGAAAAACAGAAGTCTACACATACACCACTGGTAATAATAATTTGCAACTACAAACAAGTGTTTATCATTGAGTTGTAACAGCAACTTGCATGAACAGAACAATATGGAAGCTGTATAATCTCATTTTTGTAAATTAAACATACCTGAATTCCTGCGGATACTGTCTTACAAGCCATCCCACATCAATACAGTAGTTAAACTTGTACATAAGAAAAAGAGAACAGAGTCAAAAAAGTAGAGTTCTTCAGAACAATGAACTACAAAAAAAACAATTCTATGTAAAGTCACCACTCAATACCACTTACATCTTACACAGCATATTTTAAAAACAGGTGTATTTTTGAATTTCACATGCTTTCTTTCCTGTCTCTTAACAATTCAGGAATGAATTTAAGTTATTCAAAAACACCTATTAATGTTTATAAAATTTAGCATGCAGAAAAAAGAATCACACACATAATGTAAAAGCTTTAGTTCAAGAACCATGTCTTTGCCACGGGCTTATACTATGAATCATAGCAAAAGCTTCTATGCAATAACAAAAATATCATGCCTAGATTGCAAGGATTTTTTCTTTCAAAAACCCCTAAAACATTGACATGCACATAAATCACATTTTTCAGTTGCACATTCCCTAAAAACAGGGCAGAGAAAGCAGTCTTATAATCGCCTGAATTCTAAGCACAACATGGGATGACTTGTATTTCAATAAATTATTCTACCGTTGAAAACATTTAGAGTTCCCTCCCTTTTAACAGAGTTCCCTGCTAAAATCAGCTACAGGACACAAACATGGATTATCAAGGTTAAGGTTAACAAGCAAGTGAAATCAATTTGCCAAACAGGAAACTCACCTGGACAGAAGATATGAGAGTCCCAAAAAGAGGAGACAAAATATCTATTAAAAACATTAAAGCATAATTAAGTAAAAAAGGTTAAAGTAAACATTTCACATCTTGAACAGTTTGATAACTGCCACAAGTGCCAGACTATTCACAGACTTGGTGTAACCAAGACATTCACAATTAAGTTCACTGTTTTGAATATGCAAGTCACTGATTCCCCTGTCAAACTCTCACAATTTTCTATTTATAAAAAGCATTAATCCTCTCAAAGTAGGAAAACAATTTTAAAAGCTCATTAGGAGAAAGACCAAGATCATAAGGGACTTCAAACTACTCTCTCCCCTATAGAGAGTTGGAAGAACCCTCATAGTTAATGCTTAAAGTCTTACCTGTTGCAGACTGATTGTAGGATATGGCTATCCTTAGTTCATTCATGGTAACACAAAACTAATCCAATTGAGGATTTATAACCTCAATAACTGAAGCACAGCAGCAACTTGAAAGCATAGCCTACAAATACCTGCTAGGATAGACAAAATATTTCATGCCCTATCTCTACAGAAATTTGGTTTTGCAGGTTAAACAAAAAACTTCAGACTCTCCACCTTCTCAACTAATAACCTAGCAGGACAACTACTCCTGAGAGGTCAGGCCAAAATCCACAATGAACTTACAAAAGAGATAAACACATATAGCAGTAAAGCAATTGAGGTCTCTTGACACCAGGCTGCCACCAGTAAGCAATGCTCATAGGAAGCAACTGAGGTTGAAGAAGTGTTACAACCTAACTGTGCAAGTCTTCCATCAACTGTTCTCCTTCAAAGAACTCTCTCATTTTACTGTATTTCTGGGCATAAGTCTCCCATTATGAGCAGTTTCTGATTGTGTCTTGTGATGTATGAGATTTCACTTCTGAATGAGATGTTTACAGGTGCACAGAACTGTCCCCCCCTTACATCTAACTACAACTATGCAGCATTCCTGAAGTATCAGTATCGTACACCGAAGACTTCATCTTGACTTACACTCACTTTAATTGAATTGAAATGAGCCCATGAATCCCAGTCACAGAGTTTCAGAAGTACAATCTTGTACTGCATCAAATAATAGTGACCTAATAGGTAGAAACCACTCGGCAGCATGAAGATAAGTGCTAACAACTACTCAGGGAGCATGGTTAGGCACCCAAGAACAGTATCCCTTAAAGAGCCACGAAGGCAAGTTGTCTTTCCCAGATTCACTCACACAGAAAGCAGCAATAAGCAGCACCATATAATTTGCCTTGGCTAAACAAACATTTGATATGTGCAGTGTAACTCAGAAGTTACAACAGAATCAGGACCAGTAAATTAATACTTTACACATTGTATTTCTAAAAGAAAAAAGCAAAGGTAACAGAACCAACTTCTACAGCTTGCACATTTGGAATATGAAGCTTCAGCTGTATCAATTAATATATGCATTTTAAAATACCCAACAAACTAAAAATAAGCATTCTACTGCAGACAAGTGTCCTAAAACCCCACTTCTACAGAAGTCACTTGTTCACCTTTTATGTGCAGGGCTCCAGAATTATAGCTCTGTTCAATCCCTCTGACTTTAGTGAGAAAAAACCTGAAAGGATTTCCTCCATTCAACAAATCCCAGGTATCTTGGGCTTCACTGGGTGTTTGATCATCCTCCTCTTTCTGATTCTCTGAGAGTTCATCATCTTTGCAAAGATTCAGAGGATGTTCTTTGGGTGCATCACACTTCTCTTCTTTCAGTGTTTCTTTGTGGACTTGCTTTTCCTGATCTTCAGGCTCTTCATCACTACTAGAAACACACCAGCCTAAGCCTTCTTGGCTAGTTCTCTGTTTTTCTGCTGGAGGTATTTCTGTAGATTTTTTGTCACTGAGCTTCAAGGGAGAAGCTTTTCTCTTGTGAGCAACCTTCCTAGCTTCGGAGCATGGATATTGCGGCCCGCTTGTTCTGTCACGTGTGGCATTCAATAGTGAAGATGTAGATGGTTTTTCACTGTCAGAATTTTCCTCAGTGCTTTCATCACTGCTAGACACTGTCCATTTCCCATGTGCACCTTCCTGGAGCATGTTCCTAAGGATTAAAAACCAAAACACACAAAATAATATAGTGTCTTTTTGGCATGCTCACGCCAGTTTTCCATCTTAGTTCCCATTCATTTATTACCAGGGAGCTCTGCTTTTTGTATGCGTCAGAATCCCCACACAAGCTCCGACTCGGGAAAACGTCACAGCACACGGGGCTTACCTGTTGCTGTGCCCAGGAAACAAAGAACCACGTGCAGTGGAAGGAACCACCCAGCGGGAAGTAGCTAACGTGGAAATCTGCACGCTGGAAGCGGGCTGGGATAGGGGCACGTACGGGAAGGCATTTCAGAGGTCAAGAGACTTAATTCGCGCCACACACCTTTCTCACACCGCCCCGGACGCTTCGGCGTCGCTCTGCTGAGGAGACCCAGGAGCACGGGGCCGAGCTGGGGCCGCTCCGCCCGGCTGCCCCTGCGGGACCACAACCTCTCTCCGCCGCTCCTCTCGCCTGCGCCGAGCGCGGCAGAGAGCCCGGGCGCCGCCGTCGCCCCCGCCGGGGCCGTGCGGAC
>VWZZ01002136.1:357007-375552 GCA_013399095.1 Psophia crepitans | reverse complement strand
GGCGGCGCGCGGGTTGCTAGGCAGCGCGGGGCCTGCCGCCGCCGCGGCCTCAGGGGGGGCTTCGCCTGCCGCGGGCGGGGAGCCTCAGCGACCGCGGGTTCCCCCCGTCGGGGCCTGAAGGGGCGCACGGGCAGGCTGCTCTCAAAGCTGCTAAACCGGCAGAGCAGTCACGTCTCAGTGCCCGGAATTAATCTAATAAGGCTTTATTTGACCTTAATATTAGTTTAGAGCAGGTGCAGTATTTGCATAATGGTTCATTCAGCTCGGTGTTAATTACTGTGTCTGAAGTGCCCCGCTAATGAGATAACTGCGTGGCGACTTCAAGAAGGGAGCGGGGGGAAAGTGAGTGTGAAATTAATCGCGGTGCGAGCACGGGCTACACCAAAGCTTGCGCCCGCATAGTTTATTTAGCAAGGGCCTGTTTTATGCTTCCCATCGCAGTTATTCAAAGTAAACAGTATTAGGACAGGTTTCTTGTGTTTTAACGTAAATCTCTTTCGGTAGTTTTTTGAAGCATGTGATGACAATAAGACAGGCTATTTAAGCAGAGAAGACTTTAAAGTTACTGTACTAATGTTTGGTCATAAACCCTCAAAGATATATTTTTTTTTTAAATCATGTTCTAAAGATCCAGCTTATCTCGCTGCTGAGAACCCTGCGTGCTAAGCGTTCTGCACTAACCGGAGCGGATAACTGCCAGTTTGGTAAACAAATACCGACAGATTCTTCAAGGAATTTTCTTATCTAGGCGTATTTATTTCAAAAGAAGGTAATCAAACCCTTACCTTTCCTGCTGTAGACTGCGATGAGCAGAAGGATGCATTGTATTTCATATATGTACAAGATATATGAAATAAGTGACTTACTGAGTTTGCTATTGATCAATTATTGGGTTTTATTAGTGGTACACTCCAGTTCCTTACTCACTGGTTTCAGCAGATGTGAAATTACCACATGTCCTAATAATAAATGTGTATTCTCAAAAATATAGTTATTTTTGGCTTCAAGTAATGGTTGGGCATGTTTACTCTTGACTGCTCTAATATAAATCTATAACTGCATGAAAATCTTAAAAAAAGGAAGGTTTATTGAGAGAAATCATGTGTTACATACTCACAGGAAGATGCAGGATAAATTGTATGGCTTAATCTAGTTCTGGAAGTTATGTTTCTATTCCAGTACTGCACGTAATCTCAAAAGAAGAGCACACATGCAAGACTTCAAAATAAATACATGTGTGTCTGTGAGTTTGTCTTGCCAATACCATGCTTGACCAAAATACTGTAAAGTATATTTAGCATAGAAATTATGATTCATCTTTCTTCTCCAGTTTGAGCAATCTTCTTCCCTAAGGACCGCTTGTGACTAATTTTTTTTTTTTACTTAAATATGCATTTTAGAAAAATAATCTTAACAAGGTCATAAATAAAATTTTGTCTATGATAATTTAAAGTAAAACCCACAGAAATGTTTTGTTGAACTGGGAAAGTAGTCATCTCTGATACATTTCAGCTGTGGGTAAACATTTTCTCAGTGAGCTAGGGCCAGATCTAAAAATAGTTTAGACTTCTAGAGTCTTAACCGCTGAATTATGAAACTGAAAATGTTCAGCTTCCCCTTACCTATTTTCTCCTGTCTATTTTTACCTTCATATAAAAATTAGCTCTTCTGTTAAATTCTCTCAATGTTTCTTCCAGTAGGAGTACTCAAAACACGCTCAAGGCATTCAAACAAGAGCAGGTTCTGTGCATAAGTCATTGATGACTCCTTCTTGGAAAAAGCAGAGAAGTGGAGGATTCCCGGGAAAAAAGGAGGTGCAGGTTTAGTTATTTCTTCCTGAAAATTTGCCAAGTCACACCTGCTGTATCTCTAGGCAGTGCCGCGACCACCTGGCTGTGGACTGTTTTGTCTGTGCAGCTGCACAAAAACTAATTAAAAACGGTCGTTCCAGAAGTGATTCTGTTGTCTAGTGGTTTTGCTAGCTCCTTAAGTGGGCCCAGTTCCAGCAACTGTTGCTCTTTACCCAGGGACTGCTCATTGTGAAATGGTAAAGATTCCTGGGTAGGGAGATACTTCTTTTTTGTGGCTTTTTGCTAACATGCATTAACTAGGGTTTATGACACAGCCATACCTTTCGCTTTTGTTGATAGTTAGGCCTTTTAAGTGTTCCTTTCAACATTTTGGTAGTTTTTTAACCTAGTTCTGAGAAACACAACTTTCTGCACCAGCCAGGAACCAAACACAGAAATTACAGTGCTGTAAGCTGGTTGTTAGGATCCGCTTCTTGAGCATGTTATGGTGCATTTTACTTTGTTTTCAAAATTATTAAAATTAGAAACTACGTCCTTGTATTTCTTCGGAAGTTGCTAAGAACAGCCCTGGCAAGGAGAGTACTTTCAAGAGCATTTACAAGAAATAGGGAATGGCATGAACACTGTACTTGTTAAAGTGAAACAGTTTCCTCAACTGCACTACACACTAACATAATTTTTTTCGGTAGAAATGGCAATTATTTAGCTTCATCAACTGTAATCAAACAGCTACAGTTTTGCTAAATTGTTGCTACATCTCTTTTTTTGGTCGTGTTTTCATTTATTCTATAAATTCATAGTAATACTAACTTTACCCACTAGATGTCATTAAGGAACTCTTTACTGGAGAAGGTGGGCTCTAAGAATTTGAATCGCATTCCTACTCTTACAAAATAATTTATTCTAGCAATTCCATATTATTTTTTTTTATATATAAAATATTAGGGTTTTGTGGTTAGTCACAGAGATTCTGAACTTACTATTGTTTAAAATTCAGCCTTCTGAGACAAGTAACTGGGAAAACATGAAAATAGAAAGGGATTAACCTGTTTGTTGGACTAGTACTGTATGTATGTTTGATATATTTGTTAGCATATAAAAACCATAGTTTCTGGAAACTAGCAGCATTGTGGGAATCATGTTTGTGGAACTGGGACTTTATTTTCTCTGAAAGTTTGGTTCAGTGGTCTTCTTTTCCCCAAAGTTATTTGAACCAATCTAAAATGCTGTCATATTTCAACAACCGTTCAGCTAGCTAACTGCACCTTCGGGTGTTAAGTGTTGCAAATGAGCATGGTACTGCAGGAATAGTAGTTGGGAAAACGTGTTGTTTCCCCAGTTGAAGTTTCATTCCCGGTGCTGTCACATTGGGATCTAACTAAAAGCATTCCCTACACTGTGCCTGCGAGGCCCCCAAAAATGTCCAGTGTCTTCCCTGACCCAGCTCTGTACCTTCACATCAGGACATGGGGTAGGCTGACATTTGCTGCTGAACAGGATGCCAACAGCAGGGCACCCTGGCATGCAGAGTACAGAAAGGCAGCCTGAGCTCAGGGCTGCTTACCACTCCCAGCTGCTCCGCTGGCACCTCTTAGCAAACCTTTCTGAGAAGGACTCCCCAGTCTATTTGCACGCCTGACAAAGTCTATGTGAAAAGTGTTGCAGGCCAAACGGGGTATACAGTCTTAGGTGTACTGGACGCAGCATGTGTGACTTGGCTGTTCTCCAGAATGGAGTATGCTTGGGTTGTACTGGAAGCTGCTAACGCGTCGTCTCCTCCCATGCGAGTTTTCTCAGTGCTGCAATTATGTGTATTGTAATAACATAGATGTGAGAGTTTGGACTCAGGAGCACTCACTGATGCTAAATAGCAACATAAATATACCCCAAAGTGTACCTCTGTGCTTTCTCGGATATATGCTCCCTTTCTGTTCCTTACATTGTTTAAAGATTTTTTGATCTCTTGGTTGCCTCCTAATTCAGTTCTGAATTTTATTTTTTTTCTGTCATGTTGTTTAGCTTTTTGCTTTTGTACTGTTAACAAATCTTGGTAACACACTAATATTAATAAGTATTAGTAAATCTTGGTAACACACTAATCAACATGTAAGTGTCACTCCTGTGTTCCTGGCAGTTAAAATTGTGAGGTAACAGCCTACTGAAAGACAGTAAGGGAAATATGTAGTACATAAAATGAGACAGTATTGGATTCTTTTCAGGACAGTTGTAGAAGCTGGATGATGTAAAAAGTTTTTTTCATTTTCTTTTCATTTTTTTATTCTCTAACTTTTTATTAAGGTTTTTATTTTAGACCAATTTACCAAATGATTTTTTTAGATTTTCAGAAATAGTTGGTTTCCAATCTGAATATTGAAAGAGAAATTTCTTTCATTGTTTAAAGGAAATAACAAATTTTGGAGGCTGATGCTCCAAAAGTTAACTGTGAATATTACAGTTCCTTTGTGTGTAGTTGAACTCCAATCTGTATGAAGTTAAGCATGTTAGTTTAAGTATGCTTATTTGAGATTTGGATATTGATTAGGATTCTATTAGGATTACATATATATTTAGTTTACTGGATGAAAAAGAGGTGGTTTTATTTTAATTAGAATAAAATATTTTCTTACTTAAATGCCATAGATGATACTGTTGTGTAATGTGTATTATTATGAGATCAGTACTTAGTGAAATCACGTACTGTAAAATGGAAATCATACTGGAGTTCACATTTATCACTTCTGTAGAAAACCACTGTGGCGTATCTTCAGTGTTCCAGGGGGAGGTGGATTCAGTGATGTCTTCTGTGAGACGATGAAATTCAGTGATATGCAAACACCTATCTGTCAATGATTTCTACTCCTTTTTCATTCATAAATTTAAAACATTTGAAGCTTAGCCTCTCAAGAGTTTTGAAGAATCTGATGTAGATTAATGATAATGTATGCAACTGTATGACATTACTCAAGGCTCAGTGGTGGGTCCTGCACTTGGGTCACAACAACCCCAGGCATCGCTACAGGCTTGGGGTGGAGTAGCTGGAAAGCTGCCCGGCAGAAAAGGACCTGGGGATGTTGGTAGATAGCTGGCTGAACATGATTCAGCAGTGTGCCCAGGTGGCCAAGGAGGCCAACAGCACCCTGGCCTGTATCAGGAATAGTGTGGCCAGCAGGACTGGGGAAGTGATTGTCCCCCTGTACTCGGCTCTGGTGAGGCCGCACCTCAAATACTCTGTCCAGTTTTGGGCCCCTCACTACAAGAAGGACATCAAGGCGCTGGAACATGTCCAGAGAAGGGCAATGAAACTGGTGAAGGGTCTGGAGCACAGGCCTTATGAGGAGCGGCTGAGGGAACTGGGGCTGTTTACTCTGGAGTAAAAAGGGGGCTGAGGGAAGACCTGATCACTCTCTACAACTGCCTGAAAGGAGATTGTAACCATGGGGGTGGTTCTCTTCTCCCAAGTAACAAGTGATAGGACAAGAGGAAACAGCCTCAAGTTGCATCAGGGAAGGTTTAGATTGGATAGTAGGAAAAATTTCTTCACCAAAAGGGTTGTCAACCCTTGGAACAGGCTGCCCAGGGAAGTGGCTGAGTCATCATCCATGGGGGGATTTAAAAGACACGCAGATGTGGTGCTTACGGACATGGTTTAGTGGTGGACTTGGCAGTGCTAGGTTAACAGTTGGACTTGATGATCTTAAAGGTCTTTTCCAACCTGAATGTTTCTGTGGTTCTATTCTATGATTCTATAAAAGAGCTGACCATGGCTATTAATAGGATCATATGGTTTCAGTTAGTTTTGTAATATTTTTAGTGCTTGTATGTTACATTTAGCTTTAACTTATTCTACCTCTTAATAGCAACATTATATAGATTAGTCATAGCGAAAAGTAATTAGTAACTTTTTAGTGTCCAAGTTGGTAAGTGATGAAACAGGTTCTATTAGGGCTTTTTTTATACTGTTCCACGGTTTACTTGAGCAAATACTGGAGACTTACACCACATCTCTTTCCCTAACAACCCTCCTATTTTTACAGTTCTGCTTATTTTTTTCTTGTCCTTGACCTTATCAATTATGACCATACATCTGTTTGTGAGGTCATGTGGCAAGTCTTATTGGAGAAATGATTCATATGAAAAATGAAATGATGAAAAAATGTGGTTGCTTTTCTCAGTAAGTTCCCTCATCCCATTAACCACATGGCCCCAGAAGTATTTGTATCAATACATTTGAAGGGCATTGCGGAGGCTGGTTCTGTGTATTCTGGCATTGATGCCAAACCCCACGTTCATTAACCACACCCTCACTTGCGAATCTTTAATCTTACTTGGAAATAGATAATAAAGATTTTACTCAGATTTCTTTTCAAGAGAACAACCACATATCAATGCCTGAACCAAAAATAGTGAACTAATATATAAAGATAGATTATGTATTTATTAATACCTAATTGGCTTGAATATTTTTAAGATGACCTTTTTGTGTATTGAGATAGCTTTACAGCCTGTTCTAGTACACATAAATTGCCAACTCCCATGATCAATGAATAGGTGGCACTCTATTATAGGAGTCATTCTATAAAAGGAAAATTGTATACTAAAATTTTCTGGGCTCATATGTTACACTGAAAGAGAAAAAAGTAAATGGATGGAAAGCTTATATTGCTTTTTATGGTTTCACTTCCATAGTTATCCAATTGAATGGAAAGCTGTTTGTGCAGGCAAGTTCAGTATGTTTAGGCAACCTCTGTTATTAAAGAAATTGTGCATGTACAGAACCTAGCAGTTGAAAGCAGCAAGTCTTTGTAATCCTGAAAACTGAGACTGTAACAGTTCCTAATATATGGTTTTTCAAGAAGAAATAAGGAAACACCTGAAATCCATAAGCTTGAAGTTTAAGATTTGAATTGAGACAGCAGGTGGAGCTGTAGGAGTTGCACTTTTGAATCACTGCAGAAAGAATAAGATATGAATGAATCAAAAGAAAGAGAAATGCAGAGCTTTTGTTATATTATTTGATAAAGAAAAATTCTTGCAGGATGCGGTCATGTTGCCTTCTAAAGAAAATGAAATTCTTTAAAATCAGCATAAAACATATATTAGAAAGTTATGAGAAAGGAATATTTGTCTGTGTTTAAATAATGAGCAGAAGTGGGGTTTACTTACTAAAAAATATGTATCTGCAGAATTTTTCATGTTTCATGGGGAGGCCTGAAGTTTTGAGGGACAGATGTTTGTTTCTTAATTTTTATATTTTACTTTGATTTCAGAAGAGCTACTTAGGAACTTGGCTTGCATTTCAATTCCTTTTGTTTTCAGTTCATTAAATGGATAAGGTAAATGTACAAGAAAAGTCTTTCATATAGTATACAGGAGCAATAACCAATCCACTTTTAAATTCAATTTCATCATGAATTTCATAGGAATATATATCTGAGGTTATAGATTATTTCAGAGTCCTGTCACTGCTGGGTATGATGCCAGATGGATTGTTTATGCAGCATGGATCTTTATCCATGGCGTGCAAGTCCTATTGACTTAGAAAAGTCCATGTTTCTCTTCAGTGCAAAGAACCATGAGATGGCAGGTAACAAGAAGAAAAAAGTAGAAGTAAATAGAAGCATTATACTCAAGTATAGAAAATATGTGAGAAAATTTAAACTATATTGAAATGTTTACATGATCATGATCTTTGAAGACTATTATTTCAGGTTTATTTTTCTTTTTATTTATATAATTAAAATTATTAATAACTTTTAGACCACAGTCATATGTATTTTTAAGGAAAAATAGAACTGACATTTTTGCAGGGAGATTTATTTATATCTTACATTTTTCTAGATCTATTTTTTGAAAACGTTTTAAATCTCATGAGTGCAAAGAAGGCTGCACAGTTATACAATAGTGAAACAAGACAAATATTTAGAACTTTTGATGTGCAAGGTAAATTTTTTCTCCTAAATATTTGGAATATTAATTTAATTCTAAAACAATGAAGCAAAATATCTGAAGGAAATAAAAAGAAGTTAAGATAAGATGTCCTGGCTACTGCGAAGTTAAGTAAAATAGTACCAGTGTAACGAAGATCATGATAGTATTACTATAAATGAAGTCAGGGTTAGTAGCCTGCGGTGGTCTAGGTGGTGGCTCTGAGTTGTCTCCTTTACTCTGAGCTTCTCCAGCTGTTACACCTCTAGCACTCACCCTACCTACCTGCTGTTACTACCTCTCAGTATTTCTCTTTTACTCATACTCAGGTATCTCCACTCATTTATGCCACATATTTTATGGATTTCTGTCCTTGGTGATGGCTGTAGTTTTTGTTTTTTTTTTCTTCGCATGATCGACCAAGGAAGGGAATCCAAAGCAACAAGGATTTTTTTTCTTGTTCTTGTTGGGAAGTAACTGTGGTGATTCTTTTTTGTTCCTGCTAGATAGCAGAGGATCTCCCATCACCAAACAGGTAAAAAAGGAAAACTTCATTAGGAGACTCTAAGCTGGTGGACGTTCGAATGATCCTTTGCCTTTTTCTTCCTGACCTGAGATAGGACTGTGGTCCTTGAGAAGAGGGAAAATGAAACATATGGCAGATCAGATGTTGGGATGATCAGATAAGCATCCACTCAGCTTTTTGCCATAAACTAAAAGTAGCTTTTGAAGTGTTATTTTTAGTGACTTATTTCAAAGGATTTAACTGTTTCAAGCACTGTGCTTTTGTTTGTCGTGCTATCTGCTGCACACAGTCTGCAATAGCCCTAATTGAGATGCTTTATTTTCCAGTTAGATCTGGAAGTGAATTCATAACCGAAGTGATTGATCAGTTGATATTGCTCTGATACAATGAAATCAGGATCTTAAATCTGCAGCAGGATTAAACTGAAGGAGAATTTTTTTACTGAAGAAATTTTTTGAAACACAATGCTCAGAGTAACCGTCAATGAAAATTATAGATTTGAAATGTAATTTAGTATATTTTAGATTCTATATTTTCAAAGTTTTACGTAGCTGAAATTTTCATTTCAAAATGTTCACTTTTAAAATTAAAACTTAAATAAGGGAGTTGTAGAAATTGTAGGCACAGTACTGTTGAACAAGGCTCACAGTGGCAAAAAGGAACTGTCAGTATAAAATTTTTCTTAGACTATTCAGCTATATAATGTGACCATCCTAAAATATTTTGCAAATACAGTAACTCAAAGAGTTAGAATTCAGAAATGTGAATTGAGCAGCTCACAAACATAATTGTATTAAGTAGTTACAAACCCCCAACAAATTATATTATTTCTCTCTTGCCTAATTTTGATTTAAAAGATAGAGGAACTTTGACTTTCAAAGACTTCAAGAAAGCCTTCAATTCTGCTTCTCCTAAGTTATCTGGAAGAAACATAGTTGAAGGCAAGATTAACAAAGTGATCCTTATTCCTGGATAGCACGGTTTTTGTTTCATGTATTTCAGTTAATTGAAATTATTAGATTCTAACACGCAACTGAAGATACAAGCTTTGGCACATTACTGTTTCAGTCCTTTAATAATAAGTATTATAAATAATATATGTAAATAATAACTAATATAAATTATAAAAATAGAAATAATTAAAATAATAACTGTAATCAAAATAATAAATATTACCAGATACATTAAGTAATTTGTTGCCTGTACTGTTTCTTAAGAAGCCTAAAATTATTTACTTTTACATTTTCCTCCTGTAATCACGAAATCTGCATTCGAGAGCTGTCTCTTGAAAAATTCAGTTAAACTGTAGTGCATGTTGCGAGGCAGTAGTGGTGAGATTTCTTACAAGGTGAGAGTGACTCAGAAGTGGAAAGGTAAAATTTTGAGAGTAATTTGCAGATCATAAAAAATTGCTCTTACCTCTGCACTTGCCAGTAAACATTATTTTAAAAAAGTTTTGGAAAATGTCGCATTGCAAAGTGTAAAACTTTCTTTTTGTGATGGGAATTATTTGTTTGGAAGTAACTCAGTCATTGAGAGAAGCCCTTGATTTGTGAAGACGTGGCATCAGATAGCTTGCCAAGCACCATCTTTAAGAGATGGTGTTGGATTTTGGGTTGGGTTCTTCTGCAGTTCTCTGGAGTCATGGTACAAAGCATTATAGTAGAACAGGAATTGGTCTGTACATCTTTCAAACCACTGGCATACAATAACAAAATCAAAGTGTCGAGTGTGATTTGCATTAAGGATGAAGGAGCCCACTGAAGTAATTTAGCTTTCAGATCAAGTAGACTTGATTTGTAGGTGTGCAAAATACTCATAATGAGGCAGCCATACCTGTGAAATTGATTTTAACAAACTTGAGGCTTGAAAATGGAATGATTGTATTTGTCATTCGTACATTTTATTCATATTAAAATAGTTTAAAAATGTTTAATATAATATAATAAGAAGCTAAATAATAATGGATTATTTTTCTGACCTACCTGTACAACTGTTATGATCAAAATCTTGTTATGGGTACAAAGGAGACACATCTGATACATAAAGCCAAAATTTATTGGTACTATAGAGAAATCTTAGCAGTCTAGTCAAAGAATTATTAGTAGCACAGATTTAATAATTAAAAAAACCAAAACAAACCACCAACAAATACTATACCACAAAAAGTCTCAATGCGGTTAAATATAATATACGCCTCCCAATATCTACCCCTTTTTTGTTGTTATTCTCAGTCTTCCACTGTCCTCCTTGGTCCTGAGTTTGCCAGGTTCAAGGCAGGCATGCTAGGGTGAATTCCCATTATCCTGACTTCTTCACCAGGAAGAGTATGATATTCATACCGATGTTTTCTTCTCTCTTACTCTAGCATCTACTTGAGGTCATTTTTACATGTTTTCCAACACAGTTTATACCTTCATCTTTTTTTGTTGATCTGCAAGCCGACATTGTATCCATATTTACTACATACAGCACGTATTACATATTTTACATACGTGTTCTTTGCTCTCTTTGTCATCCATAAAACCACTTTTTTTTTCCAGCTCCTGTGTCTGCATTTCTTTAACTGAGCATTGGCGAGTTGTTTATAGTTATGGTCCTCCAGTTAGCCTGTGGCCTGTATCTTAACATCCCATGCCTGTCCTCCTCTATTCTATGTGCTGTGTCTTTACATCTGAAGGCCTCTGCTATCATGCCACATCTGTATATCTCTACATCGTTATCTTAAACTCATGAATATTTCATTTTACAAGAAGAAATTCTTGTTACTACTGTCTATGTAGAGCTATATTTATGTTGTGTAAAGGTAAGAAGAACAAGCTAGGCATAACCACCTGGTCATTAAAAGAACTGCTGTTCCAGATAAAGCAAGTAAAAGCTCCAGGAGGGTCAAGCAAATTCAAAGTCTGACAAACCTCGGTCCTCAGACCTTGTGAACTCAGCACAGAGTTTGTTGCCTGCCACTAGCAATGGCTGTACTATGTTTACTGGAATACAAGGCTATGAAACATACAGTTAATATCCTTGCTTTACTCTGACATTGTTTAATAAATGTGCAAATTCATTTGAATTAATAGTTGACATGGTTTAACCCCAGCTGGGAATGAAGCACCACGCAGCCACTCGGTCACTTCTACCCGCCTCAGTGGGACTGGGGAGGGAATTAAAAAGAAAAGAAAAAGTGAGAAACTCATGGGTTGAGATAAAGACAGTCTAATAGGACAGAAAAGGAAGATGATGATAATAGTATTATGATAATAATGATAAAAGAATACCCAAAACAAGTGATGCACAGCACAACTGCTCACCACCTGGAGCTGATGCTCAGCTAGTTCTTGAGCCACATGGCCTCCTGGCCAACTCCCCCAGTTATATACAAACATGACACCATATGGTATGGAATATCCCTTTGGCCACTTTGAGTCAGCTGTCCTGGCTGTGTCCTCTCCCAGCTCCTTGGGCACCCCTGCTGTCTCCTTGGCAGGCCAGTATGAGAAGCTGAAAAGTCCTTGACTGCTTGGCAACATCTAAAACATCAGTGTGTTATCACCATTATTCTCCTCTTAAATCCAAAACACAGCACTGTACCAGCTGCTAGGAAGAAAATTAACTCTATCCCTGCTGAAACCAGGACACTACAGAGCCTCAGGGTGAGGTGGTGTTAGATGATCTATTTTAGGAAAGAAAAGACACCTCATTCAACAGTGTTTCTAAGTATAGTAAGTGGGTGGTTTGTTGGGGTTTTTTTGTTGTTTTTTCTTTCTTTTCATAACTCCATGGTAATAGGACCAAATATAAATGTATTTTCATCTCATACTGATAAAATAATATTTAATGTAGACATTTGTTTTGGGTTTGCGTGGCAAGGTTTTGGTAGTGAGGGGGCACAGGGGTGGCAGCTTCTGCAAAAAGCTGCTGGAATTTTTCCCTGTGTTCGACAGAACCAACGCCAGCTGGCTCCAAGACAGACCCATCGCTGACCAAGGCCGAGCCCATCAACAGCAGTGGTCGCACCTCTGGGATAACAAAGTTAAGAAGGAAAAATTAAACAAAAATGTGGGAGTTTTGCAGCCAGGGTGAAAAGATGTGAGAAACTCTGCAGGCACCAGGGTCAGTGAAGAAGGAGGGGGAGGAGATGCTCCAGGTGTTGGAACAGAGATTCCCTTGCAACCCCTGGAGAAGCCCATGGTGAGGCAGGCTGTCCCCCTGCAGCCCATGGAGAAGGGGTGATGGGGTGTAGAGATTCCACTTGCAGCCCTTGGAGGACCCCAAGCCAGAGCACGTGGAGACACCTGAAGGAGGCTGTGACCCCATGGGAAGCCTGTGCTGGAGCAAGCTCCTGGCAGGACCTGTGGATCCATGGAAAGAGGACCCCACCCCAGAGCAGGTCTGCTGGCAGGACTTGTGACCCCGTGGGGGACCCATGCTGGAGCAGTGCGTGAAGGACTGTAGCCCGTGGGAAGGACTCATGTTGGAGATGTTGGTGGAGGACTGTCTCCCCTGAGAGGGACCCCACACTGGAGCAGGTGAACAGTCCTCCTCCTGAGGAAGAAGAAGCGGCTGAAAGAACGTGTGATCGACTGACTGTAACCCCCATCCCCCTGTGCCGCTGGCGGGGGGAGCAGGGAGAGATGGGGAGGGAAGTTAAGAAGGGAGGGGGGGGGGAGATGTTTTAAGATTTGGTTTTATTTCTCACTGCTCCACCCTGTGTTTTGCTTGGTAATAAATTAGATGAATTCCTCGCTATGTCTGGCCTGTTTTGCCTGGGACAGTAACTGCTGAACAGCCTTTCCCTGTCCTTATCTCGACCCACGAGCCGTTCCTTACACCTTTTCTCCCCTGTCTAGTTAAGGAGGGGGAGTGACAGAGCAGCTTTGGTGGGCACCTGCACTCCAGCCAGGGTCAGCCCACCACAACATTCTTTCTCCTGAGGGATTATTTTCTTTAAAATGTCAGCAATATACTGCATTTACCTGCTGCTAAAGTTTGCAAATTGAGAGTGAATTTTCATTTTATATTTGATTGCATTAACTGACCATAATCTTGTCTGAACAGTAGTGTAACATTTATTGCTTCTGAGCTAATATTGCAGTTATATTGAACAAAATGCTCAGTGCTTATCATGCACCTGGTGTGCACCTGATTAAAATGCCATTCTACCATAAGAACTCAACATTCTTGACACAGGAGTTGCAGAAGTACCTGCTAAGGTAAATGGTGTGATGATATGTGCCTTCATGATGGGGGTCTTTTAATGGGTAGCGCACGCAAGAATTTAGTTGTAATAATACTGCTGTTCTGCATGTAGCTACATGGATACGGAATGTGACAAGTCCTTTGCAATAATAATTTGTGATAAATGGCTATTTCTAAGTGAATATGTTGTCTTTTAAAGTGGGATTCAGATTCTTAAAAAAATATTTCAACTGCTGTTTTCCTTTTTTGTTGTAAATATGTCATATTCAAATTATACAATATTATTAATTACTGCTGCTGAGAAAATATTTGTCTTAGCTGTGCCATATGTTATGGAAAAAATAGGTTATTTGTATGCTAAATCCTTAGACCACGATAATGGAAATAGTAACGGAAGTAAGCTGAAAACCAATCACATGTGGATGTGAGTGAACTAATAAATGATGAAAAATGTCTTACAAACGAAAAGTGGACAGAAAAGTCTCATAGTTTTTAAAGCTAGCAAGCATAAATCAGATCTTAAGGAAGACAAGAAGGCGTTCATGATCTGCATTTTATGCTGCTGTGCCTGTAGATTGATAGGATCACACACTAGAGGTATATTAGTACTTTTGTGTGTATTGGTACTTTCCATACGAAAAATGACCTAATTGTCTCGTATTTCTTTCATGTAATTATCTAGTAATGAGAAAATAACCTGGTTTTCAGAGCCACCCCATGAAAGAAATCTTATGCTCTTTTATGCAAGTTTGATTTATAGGCATGTACTGCAGAGCACAGTGAATATGAGACATTCATCTTCCTATGGCTAGTTGCCATGGAAACATAGTACACAGTACAATGTCATTCCAGCTCTGGTGATGCCCGCAGTAGTTTATTCCTTTGTTGTTCTTGTTTCTTAAGCAACTGTCTCACAGCCTTTCATATTATCACACTTCATCACCTATACAAGTCTTTTTCCTTATCTCCTGAGAATCATCTCTAATAGAAAAGATCCATTTTTTGTCTACCCATACATACCAGTGTATGTACTATTTTTTTTTTCCAGATCATGGGTTAAAAGCTTGTCCCATGGCCAGAAGTAATTACCATTGCCCTAAAACCGGTAAAAGAAGATGGTAAACCAGACCAAACATCACAGTGCAAAGGACCTAGCTCAACATCTTTATTTACTTTCTCCTATCAGGGCCTGGAGTTAAGACTTTTTCTGTAACCAGTATCTCACTCCAGGAAGACAGAAACTAAAAATCATCTCACAGGTTCTCCTACCTGTCCTTAGCTGGCGTTTGTGAGGTGGACAACAATCCAACAGCTGTCTTAAAATACCCACTCTGATTCACCCTTGTGAGATGAGAAATGAGAGGAATTAGAAAAAAAATAAAATCCTCATAATTCATCTGAAAAAGCGCTAAGATATTCAGGGGGACAAGACTCAAATTGAATGGGTTTTATATTGAGAAGCTGTACCCTAACACAAGTTCTTCTTCTTCAGGGCAGTACCTGTTTATCAAGTGGGGTGATGGTGAGAAAATTTGTATGGTTGAAAACATTTTGCAGAGAATCCTGAGTAAACACCTAAAGAAATATGTATCTTCTATGCGATATTAATGACTAATAATTCCTATCTATAAATCTGTTACCAATTTTGTAATCCAATTACTTAACAACATACTTTCCTACTTGTGGTGGGTTGATCCTTGCCAGAAGTTAAGCCCCCAACCAGTCACTCACTAGCTGCCCCACAATGGGGTGGGGGAGAGAATCAAAAGAGCAAGAGCAAGAAAACTCATGGATTAAGATAAGGACACTTTAATGAATGAAGCAAATATGCACACACAAGCAAAGCAGAATATGGAATTTATTCACTACTTCTCATTGACAGGCAGATGTTTAGCTGCTTCCTGGAGAGCAGTATGGCTGACGGTTACTTGGGAAGACAAACACCATAACCACAAACATGCCCTCCTTCCTCGTCCTCTCCCCAAGCTTTTGTTGCTGAGCGTAATGTTATAGAAACATAGAATGGTTTGGGTTGTAAGGGACCACAAGGATCATCTAGTTCCAACCCCCCTGCCATGGGCAGGGACACCCTACACTAGACCAAGTTGCCCAAAGACCCATCCAACCTGGCCTTGAACACTTCCAGGGATGGGGCCTCCACAGCTTCTCTGGGGAACCTGTTTCAGTGCCCCACCACCCTCACAGGAAAGAATTTCTTCCTTAGAGCCAGGCTAAATCTACCCTCTTTAATTTTAAAACTGTTGCCCCTGTCCTGTCACTGCAGGCTTTGTTGAAAAGTCTCTCTCCATCTTTCTTATAAGGCCCCTTTGTATATTGCAAGACCACAGAAAAGGTGTGCCTGGAGTCTTCTCTTCTCCAAGCTGGAACTGTCTATTTTCCCAATCCTACAGAAAATTCATTTAAAATTTTGAACTTTTTTGTGTATCACTTTATCTGAAGAGAAAGGGACCACTAAAACAGTTGACATGAGCACACAGATGAATTTTTGGAGATTTGAGAGCAAAACCTAGCATGCAACTGTTATAGAACATGCCACGTATTTACACACTCATTCCTTCTAAATAGTTCAGCATACTTTTTTCTAATTTGGAAAAAATGCTACATGAAATAAATATTAAAATATTTTTTAAAGTTAGTAATTTAAATAAAGTTTGTGTTTAAATTAAAAATTTGCATTTTCTCTAGTTTTGAGGCTATGTCCAAGCAAGTATTTGCAATTATGTTCTCAAATTTAAGTCAGTCACTGGTTCATGCCTCTTAGTTATCATTACTGCCATTCACACCAGCTATCTTTCATTGGTCCTTGAAGTGCAGAGTAAAATTTTTTAATATAAACCATTCCATTTTATTTTGCATTGCCATGGAGCAGGGATATGCACATGGTCAGTTACCATAATACATCCATGGTAATACAACTTATTAAAATATGTTAATGCCACAATAAGTGCTTAGCTGGTCATATCCTCGGGGCTCTCTTTTAAAGACAGTTTCTTTCAGATGGGATAAAACTGTGACATATAATTAAAAATATTTGAATGTGGCAGCTATAAAATAGATCAAATTCACAACATCAAAGGTTTTTTTTTTATTGTGAATAACATCTGGGATAATAGCAGCACAGATCTCTCTTTTCTCACCTGCCAACATGCCTCAAATGTGAATCATTTTAGCAACAGCTTATATTTCTTCAGTTTGGTGATCTCTTTACAGGGACTACCTACACAGGTGCTGATTATTTTTGAATTGCATTAGATGATAGAAACTGGGAAAAAGACTGACCCCACCAAACTCATTTCAAATAAACTATTAAACAGGCATTAGATGACAACAATTCCTGTTCATTTTCATCCAAAGATGAACCTCTACCCTGAAGGGGAAAATGTTTCTTAAGCTCTTTCAGAGCATACTTTTTATTAAAAGTAGATTTTTCCCCTGTGTTAAGAAAAGAAAACTTTTTTTTTTGCAAAATAAACTACATCTTTTATTTGAAGTGTAATCAGTGATGTATGCTGATAGACTGAAAACCAGATACATTTGGAATTTTTTTTATGAATAGAATAGAATAGAATAGAATAGAATAGAATAGAATAGAATAGAATATTTCAGTTGGAAGGGACCTGCAATTATTACCTAGTCCAACTACCTGATCAGTTCAGGGCTGACCCAGTTAAAACATGTTGTGAAGAGCATTGCCCAAATGCATCTTAAACACTGTCAGGCTTGTGGCATTCCCCCCATCTCTAGGAAGGCTGTTTCAGCGTTTGATCACCCTCTCGGTAAAGAAATGCTTCCTAATGTCCAGTCGAAGCCTCCCCTGATGCAGCTTTGAAGCCTTCCTACACATCCTGCCTCTGGATCGCAGGGAGAAGAGCTCAGCACCTCCCTCTCCACTTCCTCTCCTCAGGAAGCTGTAGAGAGCAAAGAGGTCACCCCACAGCCTCCTTTTCTCCAAGCTAGACAAGCCCAAAGTCTTCAGCCACTCCTCATAGGACACTCCTTTCAGCCCTTTCACCAGCTTTCTTGCCTTCCTCTGGATGCATTCAAGGACCCTGAATGAAAGGTCCTTCTGAAATTGTGGGGCTCAGAACTGCACACGGTGTTCAAGGTGAGACTGCACCAACACTGAGTACAGCGGGACAATCACCTCCTTTGACCGACTGGTCACGCTGTGTTCGATGCCCCCCAGGATGCGTTTTTCCCTCTTGGCTGCCGGGGCACAATGCTGACTCGTATTAGGCCTGCAGTCACCAGCCCCCCCATATCCCTTTCTGCAGGGCCACTCTCCAGCCACTTCTCTCCCAATTACATGTGTGCCTGGCATTACTGTATCCTAGGTGCAGAATTCAGCATTTCAACTTGCTCAGTTTCATCCCACCAATCATAGCCCCATGCTCTAATCTATCTAGATATCCTTCTTCAAGGCCTCCTGTTTGTCAAGAGAGTCAACAGCACAATTTGGTACCATCAGCAAACTCGCTAATGGTGCACTAAATGCTCTCAAGTGGTGGCATGTCCTGTTTATGACATAGCTGCACAGTATCCCTTTACTTCATCTTTGGTATTTTGTTTAAATTAACGATACAATATTAATATTAGCATCTAAAAGATGTGTGTGCTCTTAGCAATCCGATGTTCCGGAATTGGAGAAAGTTTATAAAAGCATTCGTGTTTCAACTTTACAAGAACTTCTGTGAGGTTTTTAACTGACTTCTTATAAGGCTTGCAGGATAACGGGTGTCCTCCCACTGATAACTTTGGAACTTACAGATTGGTTTCAGCAAAATATCACAAAGAGCTGAGATCAAATAAATAATTTTATTTCTGCAAATTTCCTAAAAATAGGTGAATAAAGAGGGAGAGAGATATGCTGTAAGTGTCCTCAACAGAGGAAAGGGCTGTTGTGTGAGTTAATGAATCTTAACAAGCATAGAATCACAGAATGGTTTGGGTTTGAAAGGACCTCAAAGATCACCTAGTTCCAATACCCCTGCCACAGGCAGGGACACCTTCCACCAGACCAGGTTGCCCAAACCTCCATCCAACCTGGCCTTGAACATTGCCAGGGA